>OVAN01001083.1:0-45308 GCA_900406275.1 Anastatica hierochuntica | reverse complement strand
TATATATATATATATTGGTCAATTTTATGTAGATTTTTAACTTTTATGTGTTATAAATAACATTAAGTGGAAGAAAAAAAACTCATTGTTTCACTATTTTTATAAAAGACGGTGTGTCTAAATCGAACGAAACTGAGAAAAAGGTACCACTTAGGAATTCCCAGATTTCAAAAGGAGCTAAAACTAACAACACAAGAATTTGTCTGTTCATTTTTGCTGTCGGATAATTCCAAAAGTGGAATTTTGAACTTCGATTGAGTTTAATGTGATTTATCCAAAATTACTGAGTGAGACTTGAACTTCATAAGTAATAATTAAAAGGGAGAATTAGAAAAATAGAACACTCTCAAATTGGATTTGTCCCTTTAGGATTTTCGTTCATATTTTTGTCAAACTAGGATTTTATTTTTGTTAAATCCGATTATACCCCTAGAGTAATGAAATTATAATTTATTTAAAACGTGTTTTCTATTTATTTTCTTTAAAAAAAAAAGGAAAATAAGAAGAAAAAAAAACTAAAATGTTTGAGTGAGTTACGTTTTGGAGAAACACACAATCACTTTTTCTTCTTCTTCCTGTTTCGAAAAAAAAACGAAATCATCTTCTTCTTCTCATATCGCCAAAATCGTATTCACATAATATAAGGATTGGCATAAACTATAATGCATTTTTCTCGACAATGCTAAACTAAATTTGCAATTACTCTGACCAGGAACTTGGGCAGCTATGTAGTGTCATAATGGAGCCATTAAGGGATCTTATAGTCACCGACCTGCTTCAACCATCACTTGTTTGTTGTTAAATCTCAGTCGGTTTTACATTATATGGACAAGCTCTTGAGTGTTTGCCTTTTGATCGATAATATTCATAATCTACCAGGATGGATTGCTTCGCGTACTATTGGATGGAGGCCCGACAAGTGTATTTAATCCAAGCGAGTCAAAGCTGTTAGAAGAAGACGTCGAGGTCATAAAGGTAACTATTTCTCAAAAGTCATCTGATCTTTACGGTCCGATATGCCCGTCCTTGTCCTTAAAAGCTCGATGTTTCTAAGAATTCTTTATATCGGGCGGAGATGGACTTTCGAGAGGAGTAGTTGAAAACCAAGTTGCTTGTGTTCGTCTTGTTGTAAAGTCGATATTGTTGAAGAAATCAAAACGAAGAAGACGATGAAGTTGAAGAAAAAAAGTCGATATTGTTGAAGCAAAAAATCTATATATCGTGTGCTTTAGGTTTATTAGAGATATTCTTAGATTTAGGTATATTAAAGATAGATTTAGGAAATTGAATTATTACAATATGAAAATTTCCTTTTTTTCGTTATTTAGATCTAATATGTTTTCTAGATAGAGTAGAACAATGTATAGTGGATAGAAAAACTAATCTGAATAACGCGTCACATTTGGTAATAGCCAGAATATGTATTCCAGCGTCTGGTAGATCAAAGTGTAATCAGTAGAATATATATTCTAGCGTTTGGTAGACCAAAGACATATGGCTAGAATACCATCAAACGTATTCTACCGAAATTAGAAATATAAGAAACTTTTGTTTACCTTATATACCAAAAGTAGATCACTGTACAACAATTAGTATACAATTTCTAACCTAAACAGATGGTCAGAATGAGTATTCTGTGCTAAGCTAGTATATTAAATAAAATATTATTTATCTATTTATTTTTTATGAAAAAATACATATGTAGTCTTTCTTATGTTTCTAATAGTTTACATCTTTTTAAAAAATTTTAAAATTTAAATTACTATTTTTTTTCATTTTGTAGGGGTATGAGACGTCAAAAAGGCCAAAATTACCGAAAATTCTATTTGGACAAATCCAAATTTAAAATGTTCCATTTTTCTAATTATCCCTAATAAAAATGTCCTATTATAATTTACTGAAGCAATTCTTTAAAATAATTTAAAAGAAAAGAAAAACGCATAAAAAACTTTTTGACAACTACTAATACTTCAAACCCTCATAATATAAAGATAGCATAATAAATCATCAAAATAGCAATTTTGACACATTTAACTTTCGCGATGTCTTGTGCTTATTTTAAGTAAAAAGTAAACTTCGTTAATAAATATTAATAAAAATAATAATAAATAATAAATAAATAAAAATGAATAAAAATTCAAAAAACAGCTAAATTTTGAATATTAAATAAAAATAAAAAAATAAAAAAATCAGAAAAATAAAAATTCAAAGCATTAAATTATAAATTTAAAATTAATTTAAAATTCATAATATGTACTGTTGGGGGTAATTTTATTCCCTTAGAGTCCGACCATAATTTTATAAACAAACCCCCTAGTTGTAAATGCTGACCAAAGCCATAGCCAAGGACATCATCGTCAAGTCGAGGCCATAGCCGAGGTAGGACATATATCCCCTAAGTCGGTCTAAGATTTTAAGAGATAAGAATAAATGCCTTAATGAATCTAGGAAAATATTCCTTTTGTATAATAAGCTCGAATATATGAGTTATCCATAAAATAAATGGAAATACCCTAACTCGAAAGCTATAAATACAAAGGGAAGAATCCTAATTCAAGGATCCAACCTAAGACTAAGAAACACACACATATTGTAATCGACCTCTTATTCATCAATAAAGAAGTGTCTTTTACATCTTTTTCATCTCTTTCGCTCATCTTTCTTCCAAAATCATAGAAACCCTAAAATCCATCGACATACCTTGTTCTTCTCCATCGAAGAACGTCCAAAAAAACCCCAAACAGTTTGGCGCTAGAAGGAGGGGAAGATTTCAACAAGAACAAAGAATCAAAGATAAGTGAATCTGACAGTTCATCCGAACCAGGAAGCAACAAAAACCTCGAATACACATCCGAGGAAGCAACTCCGAATCAAACCGAAGAAAGAGTACCCGAGACAGCTGACGACGCAACGATCGCAACGGAGCTTCAAGAGCACGAGCAGATGGCGACAAAACTGCGGGAGTACGAGCTGATCGCGCTGAAACTATTAGAAAACAAAACTCGTCTAAAAGAGTTAGAAGACAAGAACACGGTTTGTAAAAGCCTTAGCGGCGGAGACAGACGCTGACACACATGAAGACAACGGCGAAGACGATGAAAGGCATGCTCAGTTCAAAAGGAAAGTCCTGTCGATGTAGACTCTAGGTAAGACACCACCGAAGGTCGTTAAGCGCTCCCAACTCCTACATAGATACGCTCTTCGTTGATACTATCGCCTACGGCGAAGTCCCCAAGAGGTTCTCTTAGCCAACCATGACTCCATACGACGGGACCATCAATATAGACACGCACATCTCGCAGTATGTCCAACGCGTGCTCACTGCCCCCATCGACTATGAGCACCTGGAGGTCTATATGTGCAATGGATTTGGAGCAACCCTAACAGGCCCAGCGCTGTTGTGGTACTCTAATCTTGCCAACGGCTCTATCGACTCCTTCGTCATGCTAACGGATCGCTTCGTCGAGCAGTTTGCAAGCAGCCGAGTTTTGAGAAATGATTCTGATGATCTCTATCGGATCAAGCAACGCCCAGAAGAGAGGTTGAGGTAGTATCTCAACCGATTTAATGGGGTAAAGGTGTCAGTTCCTAATTGCGTCGCCTCCACGGCCATCTCAGCCTTTAGGCAAGGGCTATTGCACGATGGCGACATGTACAAAGACCTTACCAAGTATCCCTGCCACACCATGGAGGACGTACTCTCCAAGACTTGGACCCAAATTAAATGGGAGGAAGACCCAGCTTATCAGGCCCAACTGGTGCAGAGAAATCATCCCAAGGGGCATGGTCACTCCAAGGCCGCCAGAGATGATAAATCTAACGCTAAGTCGGGACCTGAAAATTCCGCCAAGGGTGGCCCCAGAGGATGACCAAAGCCCTTGGCAAAAGTGGAGCACGAGAAGTAAGTGCCCAGGACCTGACCCGACATGTCCAACAAGGTGATATCCCCGACTGAGATAGTGACTGAACTGGGACGTATGTCTGGAAAGGTCAAGTGGCCTGTAAAGATGCGGGCTCCTCACCACAAGAGAGACACGTCTAAGTGGTGAGATTTTCACCATGATCACGGTCACCTAACGGAGGACTGCTTCCAGCTAAGGTTCGAAGTGAATGATTCACTCAGAAAAGGATACCTACGAGAGTCCCTCTCTGACAGAGCAAGGGCGCTCATTCATGAACATACCAAGAATGATGTTCCCATGGGGCCAAGGTCTTACTCGCCAAGGCACGGTTATGAACTTCATTACTAGAGGATATCATCATGCTGGACATGTCGGGCCAGGTCATGAGCACGAGAAGTACGTGCCCATGACCTGCCCCGACATGTCCAGCATGGTGATATCCACGACTGAGATAGTGATTGAACTGGGACGTATTTCTGAAAAGGTCAAGTGGCCTGTAAAGATGCAGGCCCCTCGGCACAAGAGAGACACGTCTAAGTGGTACGATTTTCACCACGAGCATGGTCACCTAACAGAGGATTGCTTCTAGCTAAGGTTTGAAGTGAATGAGTCACTCAGAAAGGATACCTACGAGATTTCCTCTTTGACAGAGCAAGGGTGCTCATTCATGAACATACCAATAATGATGTTCCCATGGGGCCAAGGCCTGACTCTCCAAGGCGCGATTATGATGTTAACTTCATTACTGGAGGATCAAAAGTAAGCGGGGTGACAATCTCTGCTGCCAAGAAAAGCACTCGCACTGCTAAGATCAACCATGGAGTAGATGTCATGGCAGTTAGTAAAGAACGCGAAGATGGCCATGGCGTAATAAGCTTCACCACTAATACCGGAGGGAAGTGATAAATCCGCACCATGATGCCCTGGGGATACCACTGAAAGTTGCGAACTGCCTCATGAGGCGAATCCTCGTCGACAATGGCAGCTCAACTAACATCATCTTCACCAATGCCTTCGAAGGCTTGAGACTAAACGAAGAAGAGATCACCAGAAAGTCCACTTCTCTAGTCAGATTCAGTGGCGAAGTGAAGCAAACCATGGGAGAAGTAATCCTACCGATGTACGCGGGAGGTGTCAACCAAAGGACCAAATTCCTTATCATAGATTGCTCCTCGACGTACAACGCAATAATGGAGAGGCCCTGGATACATGATATGAAAGTTGTTCCATTAACTCTACATTAATCCTTGAAATTTCCAACACCTTAGGGAATAAGGGAGATCAAAGGAGATCAAGAACGGGCCCGCTCATGCTACCAGACGATCCATTGAGCCATTGATACAAAACCCCGCTCGATGGCCACCACCATGGAAATATCTGTTGGACCATTGCACGAAGAAAGCAACCCTCAAAGAATACTGCTGCAAACCAGACAGGGGGCAAGGCCAGAGAAAAGAGACGAGCCTGACGGGAGCAAAGGGGTACGAAATAACGAAACAGCTACACTCCGAAATAACGAAAAAGTGACAACCCTGGAAACTCCAAATCGCGGGAAGATCACCAATTTAAAAACTTTTAAAATGATCGTGGCATCATTCGTAGGGTTGGCCAGCACTTCAACCCATTTGGACATATAGTCCATAACGACCAAGATGTAATGATTTCCATAGGATGGTGGGAATTGTCCCATGAAATCAATACCCCAAACATCAAATACTCAACTTCCAGGATGAAGTTCTGAGGCATCTCATTCCTTTTGTTGATATTGCCTTTTCTCTGATAGGCATCGCACTTGGAAACAAAATCATGGGCGTCTTTGAACATAGTAGGCCACCAGAAATCTGCTTGTAGTACCTTTCAAACCATCCTGAAGGTGTCAAAGTGTCCAACATATTTTGAGCCATGGAAATGATAGAGAATACCCTGCACTTCTGACTCTATAATGCACCTGCGAAAAAGTCCATCAGAACATCTCTTGTAGAGAAAAGGATCATCCCAAAAGTAATGTTTGATGTCTCTGAGAAACTTTTTCTTCGCGTAGCCTGCAAAATTTGGTGGTTGTACTTTGGAACTCATATAATTCACAAAGTCCATGGACCAAGAAATCTCATCATGGATGTGTCTAATGGTAAAAACATCTGTTTCATTCAAATACTCATCCTCGAGCAAGGTGACCATGTGGACATTCTCCTCTCGAAGACTCTCATCAAGTGGAGTCTCAGGTTTCACACGCAGACGAGAAAGGTGATCAGCAACACCATTCTCGATCCCTCGTTTGTCCCGAATTTCCAGATAAAATTATTGTAACAGCAATATCCATCTCAGCAGTCTCGGTTTAACATCTTTTTTAGACATGAGATACCTCAAAGTTGCATGATCGGTATGAACAATAACTTCGGATTCCACCAAATATTGTTTGAACTTCTCAAATGCATAAACCACAACTAATAGCTCTTTTTCTGTAGTTGCATACTTGATCTGAGTGTCATCGAGTGTTCTGCTGGCATAGTAAATCACATGAAGCTTCTTATCTTTTCTCTGACCGAACACTGCTCTTACTACGTAGTCAGTGGCGCCACACATTACCTCAAAAGGTAAATCCCAATCTGGTGGCTGCATAATTGGAGCGCTCACTAGTGCCTCCTTGATTGTCTTAAAGGCTAACAAACAATCAACATCAAAGTCAAATTTAATATCCTTACAGAGTAATCGAGTCAAAGGTCTGGCAATCTTGGAAAAATCCTTAATAAACCGTCTGTAGAACCCTGCATGTCCAAGGAAGCTCCGAATATCCTTGATAGATGAAAGATGTTGCAGGCTCGTCATCACTTCTACCTTTGCTCTGTCAACATCGATGCCCCTCTTTGAGATCCTATGGCCAGAAAAATTCTATCATGCACCATAAAGTGTCACTTTTCCCAATTTAGAACCAAATGTTTCTCTTCACATCTTTCTAAAACCCTGAAAATGTTAGACAAACAGTTAGTAAACGAAGAACCATATACAGAAAAGTCATCCATGAAGACTTCCATGATATCTTCGATCAAATCAGTGAAGATAAACATCATGCAGTGTTAGAATGTCGTTGGTGCATTGCATAGTTCGAATGACATTTTCCGATAAGCATATATCCCATAAGGACACGTGAATGTGGTCTTCTCCTGGTCCGTCGGGTGGATGGAAATCTAAAAGAAATCTGAATAGCCATCAAGAAAATGGTAATAAGGATAATTGATAAGTCTTTCAAGCATTTTATCAATAAAAGGAAGTGGAAAATGATCTTTTCTCGTGGCCGAGTTCAGCTTCCGGTAGTCAATGCAAATCTTGTGGCCAGTGATAGTCCTAGTGGGAATGAGCTCATTCTTCTCATTAGTGATGAAAATGATCCCACCTTTCTTCAGTACCACATGTACCAGACTTACCCATGTGCTGTCAGAGATGAGATAGATTACACCTGAACCCAAAAGTTTCAGAATCTCCTTCTTGACAACTTCCATCAGCTTAGGATTGAGTCTCCTTGGATGTTCGATTGAAGTCTTGGATTCATCCTCCAAGTGGATTTTATATATACATAGATCTGGAGAAATACCCGTGATATCATCAAAAGAATATCCCAATGCTTTTTTGTACTTCCTCAACTTCGAAAGAAGTAAGCCAGTCTCAGCATTGTTCAAGTTAGCATTGACAATCACAGGGTATGTAGAGTTAGGACCTAAGAAAACGTACCTTAGTCTTGTAGGTAGTGGCTTGAGTTCGAGTTTTGGAGCTTTCAGCTGGTTCCAATCAGATTTTGAGCTCACCACTAAGGAGGTAAATGTCACATGAGATGGTTGTCCGAGCTTGATGTATGCGACCTGCTTCTCAATAGTAGGTGCTGAGTCCAGCAACACGGAAACCTCAGAAGTGTCTTCATTTAGGAACCCATATTCGCTCTCAATCTGAGTCAAAGCAACTCGTAGTGGGTCCTCTGTCTACAACTCTTCAGCAGAGTCCTCAATCACATCAGCAAGTGTGTCGACCCAAAATGTGTGCCCATCAATGGTAGGATTCTTCATGGATTTCTCAATGTTGAACTTCATAGTCAACTTCCCAAGATGGAGATCTATATGACCAGTCTTCACATCAATCATAGCTATGGCAGTAGATAAGAGTGGTCTTCCCAAGATAATAGGATCCTTAGGTTCTTCTTCAAGTTCCAAGTCTACGAAATCTATAAACACATATCCCTCTCCAACTCCAACGGGAATGTTGTCTAGAATACCCATTGGTCTTCAAATCAACATATATGCAAGTACTAATGACATTCTTGTGGGCTTGTAGTTTATCAGATTCGATCGCTGAGATATTGACAAGGGCATTACACTGACTCCTGACCCCAAATCACAAAGACATCTCTCAAAATTAAGCGATCCAATCCTGCAAGGGAATACAAAAGGACCTGAATACTCGCATTTCTCCGGGGTGATGTTCTGTAGAATAGCGCTACACTTTGCAGTAAGCACCGATACACCCTGTTCTAAGGTTATTTTATCTGAAAGATTCTCTTTCATGTACCTCTTAAGAGAAGGTACCATCTTGATTGCCTCTACGAAAGGCAATCGCACATGCAATTAACATACTAGATTCTTCAACTTCTCGTACTCACGTTCCTTGATCTTTTGACGGGTCTTGATGGATATGGAGGTTTAGGGACATAAGGCGGGGCTAGAACATAGTCTTCCTCAACCTCCAATGGCTATGTTTTATCACCAGAATTCGATGTATTCGCGACGTGACATAGATTGATCGATCCTGATGCAGGGATCGATCGATCCGTGTCCTTCTAGTCTGAGGCGTTATGAGGCATGTATCGATTAATCCTATTATAGGGATTGATCGATCCCTTTCCTTCTAGTCTGGACAAGCTTTTCACTTCTTTGCCACTTCGCAGTGTGATAGCACTGCAATACTCCTTGAGGTTCTTCTCCGGTTTGCCTGGAATGATGCCTGAAGGGGCTTTGTTGCTCGCAGAAGTCTGAGCAACCTGTGGTTCCATCAATTTTGTATGAGTACTCAATGTCTCGAACTTCCCATTTAGATCATTGTACATGTTATTCACTTTCTGATTTATGTCCGTAGCAGACTTGGTCTAATTTTCCAGCACTTGGTGTAGCATTTTCTTCAATTCACTATCTTGGGAAGATGTGAAATATTTTCCTTGGTTCTGATTATGATAACCTGACTGATAATTATTCCTGAAACCTCCTGAACTACATTGTTGCTTCTGTTGATAACCATTGTTCCCAAAACCGTTGTTCTGATTATGATTCTTGTTTTGATATCCAGGATTGAATACACTCTGATTATGTTGGTATGGCTTGTTCTAGAATTGGTTATGTTGGTTGAAACCTCTATTTCTTAAGTTTCCTTGACTACCATTAAGCTCTTCAGACATGAACTCTTGATACATTTATCCCAATTTCTGCTCTTGGAATACAGGTGCATCATATTGTTCCCCAACGAAGTGCACTCCTTTCTTATCTCTTCTCATCAGCTCATCAAGCTTTGACTGCAAATCAACAATCCTCTTTTCATCTGCTGCTACACTTCCTCTACCTTGATCAAAATTAGACCTACGATTAGCTTGGCTATTCGCCATATTGTTCACCAAGATGTAAGATTCTTCTACAATCTTCGTCATAAAGTCACCATTGCTCGTAATGTCCATGGCATTCTGATATTTCTCCTCAACTCCATTGTAGAAAATGTTAAGGAGATTCCAATATGTGAATCCATGATGTGGACAATCATTAGTATACTCTTTGAATCTATCCCAGGCCGCATGGAAACTCTCTACACCCAATTTTCGAAATCTAGCGATCTTTTTTCTGAGATACAAAGATTAAGACTTCATAAAGAAATGCCCCAAAAAGGCTTCCTTAATTGCTTCTCGGGTAGTCAAAGAATTCGGCTCTAATCCATTTTACCATCTCATAGCCTTGTCATTCAACGAGAAGATGAATAACCTGCATTTCAAAGCTTTAGCAGGTACCCCATTTTTGTGAATGGTATTGCATATTGCTTCAAACTTTTCCAAGTGGTGCATAAGGTTCTCGGATGGTAACCCATGAAACTGATTATGCTGCACCAAATTGATGAGACCAATCTTGATCTCAAAGTTCTTCCTTTTAATAGGAGGTGGACGAATCCATGCCTGATTCATATAGAATGCCTCAGGAGTGTCATATTGCGCCAAAGTCACCCTCTGTTGAGGTTGATTTGCGCTGTGTTGCCCCGCATCTGCAATATTTTGCTGCCCAATCTGCTGAACACCAGCATTAGTGCTACCTTCAGCAGGTGGATCAATTCCTGGAAGAACTCCACGGAAGAGAGGGTTTTCCCGAATATGTATGTTCCCTTGTTGTCACCCATAGTGTCTTCGAACTCCGACTCTGAAATACTCTCAAGTAGCTTCTCCTTCTTCTTCTGCCTTTCTGAACGTCCAAGTTCTTGGTCAAATTCAAGAAGATTCGTTTTTCCTTGACTTCTAGTATGAGATTTTTTCATCCACCTTAATGAAAAAACAAAGAAGAAATAGAAGAGATTAAAAAAGTAAAGTAAATGCCTTAGGCACACAATAATCCTAAGTTCTAAGACGACCTATTGGTCCCGGAAACGGCGCCAGAAAACTTGATGGCTCAGGTTTCCACCCGAGAAATCAATGCAAGCATACAATTGTATACGTTGTAGTGGTTTGAGATCGAATCCACAGAGACCAAAGGTTGAATGAAAAACTATCATATCAAACGCGGGCTAAAGCGAAATTCAAAATCAAGCAAGCAAGTAACAAAGAAACGTAGAGGTTGTAAATCAATTAGAGAAAAACAATGGGAATTGGGTGTTCTCAGGGAAAGCATTTCATCATGATTGTAGGTTTGTTGTCAGGGAAACTTTTAAGAACCATCTTGAACTCAATTCACAAATTTATACTCAACCTACTTCCGTAGCGCCAACTACCTATGTTTAAGGATCCTAGACACTAACTTTCGCTGAGTTTTGAATCCTAAACATGCATTTTAAATGTGATTGATTTGTTCACAAATTGCTTACACATCGATACCGTTGGTTTAAGAAATTTGCTCACTTATCTTCCTTTCAGGAATTTCATCAAACACTTTCGATGCGTGAAATATCCTAGGTTCATGAACTAGGAGATCAAACCAGTTCAAGCAATAGACACAAAGATAAGCGAAGATTAATTGATAATTCCCCGATCTAACAACCTAACAATTACAAATTCATGAAATCCCCTACGAGAAACCCTAAAGCCAACTATAGAACTACTCACACATGCCAATTAAACAATCACAAAACAGATCAAAGAGAGACATGATTGTTATTGAATAAAAGAAAAAGAAAAGGATTCAGAATTCTTCTCTGATTCGAAGTACAGAAGTGGATCTTCTCCCTTAGGTTACAAAAGTTCTCTCTTGCTCAAAAACTCAGAAAAAAACATAATGAAAAGTGAAACACGAGTCTTGGTATAATACATGTAATTGGTTATCGAAATCTCGGTTTGATTCTAAAAACTTGGTCCGCGTCGTGACAAGGATCGATCAATCCTTGATAGGGATCGATCGATCCTTGTCATTCTGCCATGATGTTCATTTCTCCAAAGACGCTTCTTTCAATGCTTAAAATTCGTCCAAAATGTGATATATCCGCACAATCAAACTCATTACCTGTAAAAACACTAAAGAAAACAAAACCGCTCCAAAGAGAACTGAACATATACTAAAATACTATATATCTTGAATAAAACCACAATAAAAACCTATAAAATACGAATACATCAGCTTCATCAAGGACTGTCTAGAAAACTGAGTCAATATGTGGTCCTCTAAATGGTTATCAAAAGGTTGAAAAGAGACTCTGATTAAAGTTGTTGCATTAGCACTACCAACATATGTTATATCCAGCTTCCTCCTTCCTCTTGAAACATGTGACAAGATAACGAGTGCAACAAAAATATATTGGTGGAGTTTGAATCCTCCTCGTAAGGGTATTCATTGGACGACTTGGGAAAACTTATGTGCTCCAAAATTGGAAGGTGGATCGGGTTTCCGAACCTTTCGGTAATTTGGCTTTCTTGGCTAAACAACTTTGGTGCCTACTTTGATATCCACAATCTCTGTTAGCGCGGATTCTTCGAGAGTGACGATATTATAGTTATAGTACGCCATTGAGAGAATCCACCATGGATAGGCCATCCTATGGTTGGAGAATTATATTGGCGGCTAAACCGTTGCTTCTTCACAGGATTAGGAAAAATATTTAACCTGGTCTTAATACCAGAGTTTGAGAAGATTCTTGGATTCTGACATGCCTGCTAAGCCAGCGAGAGTGAGGATCCCTGTCGCACATTCTTTGATGTTCGCCATTAATTTTATTGTTCGAACGAGAAAATAATAGGATTTTCATAAACTAGACGTAAGTGGATTGGGAAGATATCTCTACGATTAGGAGTTTCCCTAAAGCACAATCATTCCATATAGATGATTTTTGTTGGCAATACACTAAGCCGGATTATACACAATAAGATCAGGTTATAGGGTCGGGCGGGAACTCTTGACCTTAACAGAGGATAGGGGCTGTTCGGAACCAAGTCTAAATGCTCTAACGAGCCATGCATGGAAGGTTAATGCTCCTCATAAGATTCATCATCTTATATGAAAAATTTTATTCGGTCACATTGTCGTGACATATAATTTAGTGTGGCAAGGGATCAATTGTTGGAATCATTGTATAAGATGTGGGGGCCCCGAGAAGTTGGTGTTACACTCGTTTTTTTGAGTGCCTCGTGGTATTACAGACATGGGCTTCAACGCCTACCCTCATGGTTCCTACCTCGAGTGTTTATAGTAACATGACATATATATTTTGGAGAGAAGACACTACGAATATGGAAGATTACGAGTCTTATCCCTAGATCCTATGGTACATTTTGAAGGCTCCTAATGAGAAAGAATTCCAGGGGATTTCAAGGGAGCCCTCTGATATCGTTAACCATGCCATTTTTGAGGGACGAACATCGAAGGCGGTTACTGAGGAGAATTTGCTATTGATTTCTGAGTCGTGTAGTCCATAAATAGAAGTCGTATGCTTGCGTAATATTTGCTTGGTGGATAGCTCCTGGAAGTTGTCCGATACTCATAGCAGGTTAGGTTGGTCTTTATACAGAGCAACTGGAGGATGTATTTTTATGGGTTCCATCAACCAAATACGACTTTTATCGTCTCTCCACTCAGAGGTTACATCGTTGATTTAGGCTACGCAGAGTATGGTGGTCCATTTTGAGGTCCATGAGTTTAGCACATATAGTCAAGACGTAATCCGTATGACTAGATTTTGCGACGAAGATTAAGAAGTTCGAGAGGGTGAAGACGTTTTAGCGCCTTTTTTAACGCTGAGATTTTATTAATATTGAGGTGGACACATACCTAAAATTACATAAGCAAAGAGAAGACAACGATAAACATGATGGATAACAATGATCTTACATATCCTATTTTGGATGGTTTTCCAGTTATATATTAATAATAGTTCTGTCCAAAGTTAATTTTACTTCATACTGCTTGTTTTTTTTTATCAACAATACGTTTTAGCTCCTTTAACTAGTGATTATCGTAATCTGTTTTGTTGTTTTGTTCCGGCATAAGTTTTAAGTAATAGAATAGTGTTTTCCTCTAAAAAAATTATATTATGAAATTTTTAAAAAATACAAAATTAAGAAAATATTACATTATCAAAACTAAAATCAAACCTGAAAATTTGAAATACCTATTGACTAGCGAACCTACCAACTAATTAATTTTACATTGGTATAGGCATAACCTTCGACAGTTAGGCAACACAAACATAGTTGAAACCCTAACTAGAAGATCGGACTTTTTCGCAGGCGATGTCCAAGTTTTTAATCAACTCTTTGGCCACCATGAAAGGCAAGCAGCAAGACGACTCCAAGGACCGAGATCAAATCACCGTTGATCTAACGTTGGAGATTCTCTCTAGATTGCCTCTGAAATCTATTCTGATGTTCCAAGTTGTTTCGAAGACATGGCGTTCCATTATCCGAAGCAAAGATTTCATCAATTTTTCAGTCTCCATGTCCTCAACGCCATCACCGCAGCTTCTTATCTCTTTTAAAAATGGCGAACTGACCAATAAGAATGCTGAAAAGTGTTTGTTCTTTTTTACCTCTTCACATGTTGAAGATGAATCTTCTTCTTCTTCTACCTTGGTGGCAAATCTCCACATGACATTAACTTCAAAGGAGGCTCATTTCTATACACCGTGTGCCTCCATCAATGGATTTATATGCCTTTCATATAAAGGTCGGTTTATGATATGTAACCCGAGCACGAGACAAGTCATAACCTTACCCGAGATCACGGGTGGTTTCACTAATAGATACTTGGGGTATGATCCCGTTGGTGATCAATACAAAGCAATGTGTAAGAGGGTTTCAAATTCTAAAGAAGATCAAGAACACATGGTTTTAACACTTGGAGGTGGTAAAAAACCTACATGGAGACACATTAAAGGCACTACCAAGAACTATTTACCTTTTACAAAGGGAATATGCATCAATGGGTTGGTGTATTATGGCGCTTTTACTCCAACACCATATATGGATAGAATGATTGTGTGTTTTGATGTTAGATCAGAGAGGATAAGTTTTATCAAACCACCCAACTTCATAGGTGTTTTGGAACCTATTAAAGCAACCTTGATAAACTATAAGGGCAAGTTAGCTATTGTTGATTTCCACTATTTGTGTGATTTTCAATTGTGTGTACTAGAAGATGTCAAGAAACATGAATGGTTGAAAATATCTTGTTCGGTTTCAAACTGGGGAGTATATGCTTGGTGGGATCCAAGAGATATTCCAAGGTGTCATGGCACCACCAAGACAGGCGAAATTGTTATTTCTCCAATGTTTCTGCCACTTGACCGGACTTTCTACATCTTCTATTGCGATGTAGAAAACCGAAACGTTAGGAGGGTTCAGCTTGAAGGTCTTGCAGATGATAAAGAGTTTAGGTGTCGTTATGGAATTGGGAACAACGGTAATTGCTATGTCTATATCTCACCGGAACATTGCGTAAATTTTACATTTTTGTAATGTGTTTTAATTTTTGTTCTGTTCTTGGTTTGATGATCTAAGTATAATTAAGATCATTAACTTTGGTTTTTTCTTCCTTTCTTGATAAATGCTGCTTTTGTTTTTTACCGATTAAACTGGTTAGATATCTCATGAATTATGTATATTGCTCATATCCCTATTCCCGACATAAGATGACCACTGTTATGGTATATGAATGTCAAGCTCGACACAATAAACGCATAAACTAGGTGTGGCTTCACTCATCAAAGCAAGTTCATTTAGAGAATACTTGCGAAGCATATAGCGTCTAATATTTTTCAACAATAAAATTTGTAACATGGTTTAATGCTTGAGTCATCTGCATTTATAAAATTATTCATAAATAATCATGCATATATATAGTTATTTGATATACTAGTTGATACAAAAACTTTGAAATTCAAATGTTTATGAGCCCTCAGATTTATTTATGGAAACTCATCAGAGTTACTCGGGGTAGAAGGCATCCAATTGTCAGACTCATCAAATCTGGGAGCAAATGGATCCGAAGGAGCAGCCTGGTCTATGAATGGAAAGGGCGGGAAATCAGGGAGAGAAGGCCAAGCTGGAACTGTAACAATAGGCTTCTCAAGATTGGAAAATGGAGGTGGTGGAAGTAGAGGCAGATCAAGCGGAGGCGGAGGGGGCGGCGCAGCCACTACTTCTTGGAAAGACGGAAAGTCAGGGAAGCCGAGGTCACGGACAGGTGAATTACGACCGGAGGATGGATAGTCATCGGCTCCAATCTGAGCTACTTTAGAGACGGATCTAGATACACGTGAACCAAATGTTCCTTTGGAGTTAAGGAGTGTTAAAACGACAATGTATCTAAGCACAAGTGAAAGCGAAGCCATTGTGTATTTGTGTGTGGGTTTAATCTTCTTTTGTAATTGTAATGTTGATGAAGGTTCAACTTTTTTTTTATAGGATTGAAATAATTTGGTAAAATTCTTCGCTTTTATTGCATTGTTTTCCTACTTTCTACCAAAGCATATGCTAATTCAAATCAAAGGTAAAAGTCAAACGTCATGTCAACGAGGAATGTTTTGACCAATTAAGATCAATATATTATATCTTAGGTCAACGGCAAAGGAAGAAGAAACCACACACTAAATGGTTTTATTTTATACATTAACCAAAACCTAACCAAACAGAAAGAATCTTTTTTTTAAAAAAAGAGACGATTAGGGATTAGCACTTTAAATTCTTAGTGTAAAAATATTTGGGTCTCATGACAAACAATTACAAAAACTGGAACAGAACCGATCTAAAAATACTGTGTTTTGTAAAAGATTTCTACTTTGCATTATGAAAGCAGATTTGTTTAAATAGAAAGGAAAAAACGTTTAAAGTTTATAAAAAATCGAATGATAACTCCAAATAATCCATGAACAAAGAGAGAATATGCTGATTTGTAATCACAAGAGCGAATTGTACTTCTTCTCGTTATTGATGTTAAAAAAAAACCAAAAACTTGTTCTCGTTATTAGAAATGGTAACTGTAAAGCTACAAATATTTATCTATTTAATATTGCATGTAATATAATTTAATTTATGTTTTATGTGCATAAAATACCAATATCATATCAGTAGTTTTATATGTATAAAACGACAAAAATATCATATGTATTCTTTATTAATATTGCGTGTAATATCTTTAATATATATATATTTTTTTATATCTAGATACAAGACTTTGAGATTAAACTATTTTACCTTGAAGAATGTTGAACAAATAGGCCTAACATCTTTCCAAAATTATTATCAAGAAATGCCCTTTTAGCTTACATATACTTTCTAATCTTTTTTGATTCATGAGTCGGTTGTCTACAACAAAGGACATCAAAACCTAAAAATACATAAAAAAGAATTAAGGAAAAAATCATTAATAAATCTTCTAAACCTAAGACTAGTAACTGATAGTTCGAAATTTCCATCATCCGACTCACCTGAGCTGAGAAGACATGGATTTGCTGATGCAAAGTTCAACGTTCACTTGGTATATAGGTGATCACCAGATAGAAAATACGTGTCAACGTGTTTCTGTTTCGTGTCCTAAATAGAAAACTGAAGAAAAAGAGGTCACTGAGCATTCGAAATCTCAAAGTCAAATGCAATCCTCTAGTCGGTTGAATATGATTCTGATGGAAAAGTGAAGAATGTCAGTTAAGAAACAAAGGTTTTAGAAAGGATGGTTATTAAATTTACCGAGGAGACTATCAGTTGGGTAAACAGGTCCGTCCCACAAAAGAACAAAGAGGCTAGACCATTCCATTTGCCAATGTCTTTGCTTTAAGTTCAGTGTTGTTTCCATTGTTGCTGCATTTCTCTTTTGCTTTGTATATCAACATCTAAAAGATTAAGGAAACCGAAAGAATGATTTAAAAATCATATGAATAATCTGAAGCATTTATAGGCAAACTTCACACATGCAAACCAGAATAAGAAAAAGGAATACAAAAAAAATCCACTTTGTTTAAAAACAAATTCAAGAACTTTTGATCCTTCCATATTTAAAAAAACTATTTCGAAAAGAACTACAATGCTCCAAAATTGCCTAGTCTAGGGGAAAACATGGTTCCATACACAAGAACATTCGCCAGGATTCTGTTATCTCCAATCATCTAACAGAAAAAACAGAGTACCTTTCTCCTGAAGTTGGCTTACTTAATTGAGATTACCAATATAGGTTGGACATAAAAGCCATAGTAAATGGTCGTACCTATTACATGTATCCACAATACATTTCTTTTCGGCATTCGTAGGGGGATTATCGATTTGTGGTTTCTGCTTTGGTACTTTACTCGTTTCTATAAGGCAAAAGAAATGGTTCATGAGTACTCTGTGTATGAAACTCATGAAGAAAATATCAGTATTAGTGAGCAACCTTATTGCCTTTAACTTCCAATACTAGGTAATCTTACCATGTTGTAGTTTCTTATTGCTCAACCTTGAATTTTTGTTCTGTTTAGTATCCTTTCGTTGACTACTTTGAGCTATTTATTTGTAAGAACGATGTGTCAGTTTATAAAAGATAGACTAATCATGAAATGTGTTCACTTATTATTGAAGTTAAAGTATATAAGAGCACAATATAATTAAAATTCCTCAAACTTACACGCTTCACACATGTCTGTCCTGCATATAAAGTGATTTCATGTCAAAATCTGACATCATAGTAGGAAAAGAAAAGTTTCTTACCGTTGTTAGCGAAGACTACATTATAGGGAGTACATCGCATTGCTTTTTTTGGCCGCTATAATTTGTCGTCTTCTTTCCCTAACTATTTGACTAACCATAGATTCTGGCAAAGTTATATGAGATAAAATCAGAATACTTCAAGGAGTATAGAGTTGCCATATTTTCTAAAGATGCTTTGACGTATGATTCGACTTAACTATATAACTAACAAATTTGAACTTGTGCACACATGCATACACTTCATAACGAAAATTCATTTCAAATTCAGGCAACAAATTAGAACTCCAAGTCTTTTTAACCTGTAACGGAGGAGACTTCATTAAATTCAGAAGCTGTGCATCGCTTTGCTTTTCTATCCGCTATGATTTTTCTCTTTTTTTCCCTTGCGCTTTTAGCAACCATAGAATCTACCAAAGGTATACGATATATAAATTAAATCAGCTCGACAAGCTCCAAGTTTCCAACCAATTGAAACATAAATCTGAAGAAAACAAAAGTAACAATTCTTTCTTAGTTAATGACACTCAAGAGATAATGACCAATCTTGAATGACAAAATTTCCATACCATGAACTAAACTAAACTCAGATAAACAGACAAACATGTGACCAAAGAAATGCTCACTTGTCAGACGCTGCTCAGTGTCCATAAAAGCACTGACGGACGAAGAATCCACCTTAACTCCACTTTCACCGATATTGGCATCGGCCGCTATTACGTTCAACAATAGCAAACGAAACCCCTGAAGCCAAAATGAAGTGAACGCAAAAAGGATCTTCTCAGATGATAAGTTGTGAAAGCAAAAGCATAACGTCTTCTTCTCTGTGAGTAGTAGATTCTCTCAAATTGAAAAGAGTTACGAAGAAACGAAGATTGAACAAACCATAGCACACATATATTCAATTTAAGTGTCTGTCTGATCTCGCAAACGTTTTCAACATCAATGCTCATTTCAAAGATTAAGGGTCTGCTACAACATTTGAATCTACTTTCACACAAAGTCTATTCCTTTTCAACCACAGTTTATTGCGAACACACAATCTTTTCTGAAATTCATCGAAAGAGATTCACTTTTCTCCAAAATTCATCAAATTTCGATCAAGATGGTTCAATCAAGTATTGTAGAAATGGCGTGAAAAAAGTTTAGGAGCTTTACTATGGAGGGTGAACAGAAGATGAAATCAAAGCCCCAGGCTCTTCCTTTACCTATCGAAAGATTGAAACTTTCCGAGGGCAGAGCAGTTGGATCAGACGCGGTTACAGATGAGTAACCAAGGGAAATTTTCTAGAGATCCAACGAATCTGGAGTTTCTTCTCGCCCTCAAGATTTATTTCATAAACAAAATTCATCGGTTTGCAATTCCTCATAGTTTCTAAAATTAAAAGAGAAGCATATTCTTTTCTGGGTGGGGGCATTCGGGCGGTTATCCAATTGGACAAGTTTTCTTCCGTTTATATTATTGATTTTTTTTAACGTCTATAATCGATTTTATTGATGATAATGTGAGATTACAAAACGTGAATACATCAAATTTGAGCAACAAATCATAACATAAAGATACAGAAACACATGAATACAACCATTTTTCGTAAATACGGGAAATTGAAGCAATTTCGATGATGGAGTGGAATATAACCCTGCTCTCTTAACAAAAGCCTTACGGGCTAACAAAATACTTCTGTTATGTCCCCCTTCATACACTTGAGATTGGCTAACAAAATATTGCTTNTATTGCTAAGCCTCCAAAATGCCTTTGGCATTACCTTAATGAATTTATTTGGTGTTGATGTCGTTGTAGATGTTTCTCGATCTTTATGACGCTTGAACTTCAACTTAGTTGATGTATCTTGTCGTTTACTAATCGTCCATTTCCTATGCGGTTTCATCTTGGTCATCATAACATATCCCTTCTCAACGCAATAAATCCATGGTGGTTTCCGTACCGGTCTTCGTTTACACAACAAATCCAAAAAGATTTGTTTCAATCCTCGGATCATCACCAAACGAAAATGATGACTGCCGACAACTAACACAATACTAACATCGGGTGTTAGTAGTGACAAAACCTCAGCAAAATTGTTGTAAACAACCACGGCATAATTGCCGTAAAAATTCTTCCTTACGGAAGTTGAGAAAAATCGATTTAACTCGATTGGCATAGATATAAAGCATCGTCCCAAGACAAAATCCGGAGACGGTATAACATAACGGTGAGAGAGGGGAAAACATAATCGGTTCATGGCTATGTATTGAGTCAACTTTAGAGACAGTACTCGAGAAACGGCGGAAGAGCGGCCGGTGAGTGCATCAACACCGGAAAAGTTGTAGAAACTGTTGTTTATCGTCGTTGAAAATTCGCTTGCAGTTATTACACGTCTCAAACCGGACATCTTTCTAATGTATAAAGGAAGATAAAGATAAAAGAAACCGACGGCTTATGCCGCCGGCGGCGGTGCAAAAGTTGAAAACGGTTTTTTCTTCTTCTTCTTCTCAATCGCTGTTTCTATCTTCTGTGTTTTTTATTTTTAGCAACCAAATTTGAAACTTTTCCGTTTATATTGTTGATTATTTAGATTTTTTTAACATTGAAATTTTATTAATATTGAATTACAAACATGCATGCAAATTTCATAAGACAAAAATAAACCTCATATATAACAATGATCTTATTTGTTCTATTTTTGGTTTTTTAATAATATATTGATGAGAGTCTTATCCAAATTTAATGATTATTTAGATTAGAATTGTACATTTCACCCAAAACTCGGACCCGACCCGAAATACTCGAATTGATGATATCAAAGTTTAAATTGGTTAATACCTAAAACCCATAATAGTACTTGAACCTCCCTAAAACTATATGTGCACAACCCAATTTTTATCTCCAGTTAGGAATACAAGGCTTGGTGTAAATCTGAAGCTAAAGTTTAGAAGGACATTACTGAAAATGGGAAACTTAGGATTGCAGAAGTGTATGGACCTATTTTATAGAGAAGCTATTAATGAGTTGGTTGTCGTTGCACAATTGCCATTGTCTTTCGTAGAATGTGATGCTTGGAAATACTTCTTTGCATATATCTCAGTCTGTTTACTCGTAATGTTATAATCTAAGTAACATGAGTTTTTGTTTTTAATTTTTCTACATGCGTATATGCGACAAGATAAATATGTACAAGACTCATCGAGAAAGACAACAATCAGACAATGTTCATATGTATTTGATGAGAATGGCAGTTCTTAAGCAATGATTCTCAACTAAGAAGCAAATAGTTTCACTGACAACAAACATTTAGATGGTTCAGCCAACAGGTAATGCTTATTTTTATACTTCTTTACTTTCTCTTAGTGTTGTAATTACTTATTGATTCATTGTTGCTATTAAAAATTTGCGGTTATATGGTCAGCACAACTTATTACATTGATAAAATCTAGAGGTTAAAGAACCTCATCATTAGACTCATATACATATCTAATTATATAAAGTTGGACGCTTTCGACGTGAATGCGACACATATCAAAAATTGTAACTCACCGGATTTCGACACATATCAATTTTTATTTAAGTCGTGACATGTGTCAATATAGAAATAAAAGTTAATACAAACTTTTCTATTATTAGTTACTTACTTCAAGATAATAAAATAAAAAAATGAAAACATATTAGTTTATTTTAAAATGGTAACTACATAACTAAAAAATTAAATAAGAGAAAATGCTATAAAATCATAAAATAAAATTTATAAAATATACACATTATATTTATAATATATAACATTGTAATAATAATAATAATAATCTAATACATATTTTTCAAAATAGTTATTTTATATAATATATAAAATTGATTTTAAGTTTTATAGTTTGTACATATTAATTTTTTACATTTGATTCATCATAAACGAATTATTAAAAATGTGAGAATAATAACGAACAAAATATATTTTTCAAAAATAATTGATATTTATTCAATTCATTTTTACCTAATATGAAATGGAATATTGCATAATTGCCATCACTTTTTGAATTAATTTACAAATATGCCATCAACTTTTGGAAGTTACATAACTGCCATAATTGGAATTAAGGAATTACATTTTTGCCCTTGATTTAAATTAAAAGTTTGTAAATGCTTTTGGAAAGATTCGAACCATGGTGGAGCGCAAAAAAAGAACAGACTCCACCACTTTGCGACACCAATAAATTGTATACTTAACCCATTTTAATAATATATTAACCAATATATATTACAAATTTCTTCTTAAAATTTTGGATTACGGATTTAATGTTTAGGAATCAGGATTTATATTAGAGGTTTACTTTTGGTGTTTAATATTTAAGGTTTTGAATTCCTAACGTTAAATTTTAGGGTTTATGTTTGTCCTTTAGGATTTAGTTTTCTTGTTTATACTTTAGGGTTTAGTGTTTAGGATTTTAGGGTTTATGTTTTATTTATGTGTTTGGTTGTTACATTTAGGGTTTAGGAATGTTTAAATTTTAGGGTTTAAGATATACGGTTAGAGTTTAGGGGTTAATTTTTAGTTTTGTTTTTCATTTATGGTTTGGGATTTAAATTTCATATTTAGGATTTAGGGTTAATTTTTACAACGTAAGACTAATTATCCAAAAAAATTGGGGTTTGGCGTTTATGTTTGGGGTTTAGGGTCCACAGTTTTGTTTTATCATTTATGGTATAGGTTATATGGTTTTGGGTTAATAGTTTAAAGTTTGTGGCTTAAGATTTAATTTTCTATTAATGTTAATTAATTATCAAAAAATGGGTATGGGGTTTGAGTATAGGTTTTCAGGATTTAGGGTTTATTTTTATGGTTTATGGACTATTTTTATTTTATTTTTATTAACGTTAATTAATTATCAAAAAAGAGGTTTGGAGTTTGGCTTTTAGGATTTAAGGTTTATGCTTTAGGGTTTTAGGGTTTCTTGTTTGGGTTTAGTGGTTAAGTTTTTATTTTGAATTTTATTAATGTTCATTGATTTTTGAAAAATTGGGTTTTAGGGTTCATGTTTGGGTTTAGGGTTTACTGTTTGTGTTCTCGTTTATAGTTTAGGTTATAGGATTTATGGTTTATTGTTTAGGATTTAATTTTTAATTAACGTTAATTAATTATCAAAAATTTTAGGTTTGGATTTGGATTTAAAATTTTGGGTTTTAAGGTCTAGGGTTTATTATTTGGGATTTAGCGTTTAATTTTTATATTTTTAACGTCAGTTAATTATAAAAAAAACATTTGGGTTTGGATTTGGATTTAGGATTTAGGGATTCAAATTTATGGGTTTTAGAGTTTATTGTTTGGTTTATGGTTTAGTTTTTAATTAATGTTAATTAATTATCAAAAAGTTGGGGTTTGAGGTTTGAGTTTAGGATTTAGGGTTTGTGTTTATTGTTTATGATTTAGCTTATAGGATTTTCAGATTTTAGAGTTTATTGTTTGGGTTTTAAAGTTTACCTTTTATTTTATTTTTTATTAGTATTAATTAATTATAAAAAATGAGGTTTGAGTTTGGATTTAGGGTTTGTGTTGAGGGTTTAGAGTTCATGGTTTATGTTTATGGTTTATGGCTTATGTTATAAGGTTCGAGTTTATGTTTTAGGGTTTCATGGTTTATGGTTTAGGGTTAGTTTTTTTTATTAACATTAATAAATTATCAACAAATTAGGGTTAGGGTTTAAAGTTTTGACTTTCAGGGTTTAGGATTTTTTGGGGTGGGGGTTTTAGTGTTTAGTTTTCATTTTACTTTTTATTAACGTTAGTTAATTATCAAAAAAGTTTGTTTGGGGTTCAGGTTTAGGATTTAGGGTTCCAATTTATGGGTTTAGAGTTTATTATTTGGGTTTTCAAAATTAGTTCTTATTTTATTTTATTAACATTAATTAATTTTGAAAGATTTGGGTTTGAGGTTTGGGTTTAAGGTTTAGGGTTTGTGTTGAAAGTATAGGGTTTAAGGGTTTGATTTTAGAGACTAAAGTTTAATTTTGGGTTTTTGATTTACGGTTTCCAGTTTAGGGATTTATATTTTGAAGATTTGTGGTTTAGGGTGTTCATTTTAGGGTTGAATTTTCATGTGTTAGGGTTTATGGTTACATTTATGTTTAGGGTTTACTTTTGTGTTTAGTGATTAGAGTTTACGATTTGTTTGTGTTTTTCGTTAGGGTTTATTTTTTTGGGTTTAGCGTTTATGTTTATGGTTTATGATGTAGTGTCTAGGTTTTAAGGGTTAGGTTGTATGGTTTATTTTAGGGGTTTTAAGGTTTTTTGAGAATTTATAGTTTAGTATTTTGAATTTACGGTTTAGGGTTTACTGTTTTGGTTCAGGGGTTATGGTTTACGATTTAGGGTTATATTTTAGGGTTTAGGTTTAGTGTCTACCGTTTAGGGTTTATGGTTTGTTTTATGGAAAATATCAATTGATAACCATACTCCAACCATTATTTAAATTTCATGTCCCCCACTAGTGGATTTTACTTTTTACCCCCTTTTCTTACAAATTAGGGGTGTTTTTGTAAAATTTCCTCAATCTTCTATTTTTTCATTTCCAAAATTTTGATTAATTATGGAAACATGGTTATTCAGTTAATTGACCCTTGTTTTAATGTCTGGGATTAGTGGTTTAGAGTTTGTATTTTAGAATTTATGTTTAAATTTTATGATTTAAAATTTTGGATTTTTAGTATAGGGTACAATTTTAGTGTTTGATGGTAACAATTTAGGGTTTGGTGTTGTTGGTTATGGTTTATAGTTATGAGTTTAGGATTAGGTTTAAGTTTTAGGGTTTAGGGTTAACAAAAAATTTATATACACGTAAGAAAAACAATCCAAATATTAAAAAATAATAATATGACACTAAACCCTAAAACCTAAATTTTAAATGCAAACTTTAACCCTTAAATCACAAATGATGGGAAAAAAATTAATGATTAGTGTAAGTTATATAGTTGTTAATCGTTTCCTTATATGTAAGTTGCTCGTAGCACAGTGTTAAAGTGGTCTGCTGTTTTATTGGCCACGTAGGTTCGAAGCTCCTCAGGACTCATTTCATTCGGTAAATGAGGACATTTTTGAAGCTCTAATATGAATTATGGCGTTTTGTGCAATTATCCCAATATGAAATATCAAATTTAAAAATTGTTATTTTATCAAATATTTAAAGTTGATTTTAAGTTTTAAAATTTGGCAAATCTAAATTTTTCACATTGACTCATCACAAAATAATAACCAAAAATGTAAAAAGAATTATAGCTCATAATATATTTTCAAAAATGATTGATGTTTATCCAATTTATTTTTACCTAAATAAAATATATAATTTATTTTAGAGGGATTACTTAAAATAACTCTAATCTTTTCTCTAATGACTAAACTAACTTAGAATAATCTTTAATTAATAAAATAACATTTTCAAAATGTCAAAACACGCAAAGACCCTCCTTGGTAATCTTATTTACAGTGTTACCATTTATTGATCTTATATTCAATAAAAACAATTACAAAAGCGTGACGTAAATAATTTAAAAAAGTGTGACGTAAATATTTACAAAAGAGTTGAAATATAATTTTGAAAGGAAGAAGAAATCTTCTCCCCCAAATATCGCGAAACAGTTTTTAATACAAAAACCTTAATCCCTTTTCATTGCCGTCGATTCTAAACACAATTTCTAAACAATAAATTGTCTTCTAAAGCTTCTTCTCCATCAATTCTTTCTTCTCTCTCTCTCTCTCTCTCTCTCCCTACTCTCTCAAGCTTGCCATCGTCGTTTTCTACTTTGTTCTCAACCTATTCGTTTGGATTGATGTCGTTTTAGTGCTTCGCGGTTCGCTCTTTCTCTCTCTACTGCAACTTCTTCCTCCTTCAACTTCATTCGATGATTAACTAGCTTCGATCGCCTTCTGATCATTAGGTTTCATCTCTCACCGGAACTAGATCTCTTATGTTGTCGTTTTCTCCTCTGTTTGTTTCAAGGTTTATGAATTTGCTCTCTCTCTCTCTCTCTCTCTCTAGTTTTCACTATAGACGACTCGCCAAGAAAAATGTTATGTCTCTGGTTACGAGAGTTTAATATTTTCTTAATCCGGCTAATTTGCATTCAGTCAAAAGATTTTGGTGTTCATTTGATCTTGATTTGGAATACAAACACCCTTGTGGATTTGGATGCAATTATTGTCCAGTGAAAAGTATTTGCTAAGAGTATTTAGTTTCTAGCATATATTTTCTCAGGTCAGATAAGAGTATTTTCTAAGATTCAGAGGAAAAGTTTAGTTTTTTGTTTCTGGGTTTTCATGGGTTTGTGTTAAGGTTCAGGAACGACAAAGTTTTGATTTTTTTGATTGTTTGAACAAACCTTTCTTTGTGATCTCTTGATGATGGAAATCAACTAAAGCACTCAACCATTATTTTCTTGTTTTGGTTTTGGAATAAAATACCTAACCAAGTAGTAAAATAGAAAGTCTGCTACCAAAAGTGACAATTTTTTTTATCGAAATGATCGATTTATCTAGCAGATTTTTTTCATGACAGTTTTATTTTTTCGTAAAAAAAATTGCCGCAGACGAAAAAATGGCAAATTGGTAATTAAACTTTATGTTATAACAGAGGACATGGGTATTTTAGACCGTAAAAACTGTCTGGTAATTTCTAAAAAATAAGAGTTGTTCTAGTAATAAATCAATAAACCAATGTCATTTTAGTAAATTTCCCTTTATTTTAAGAGCACTCTCTTAATTTAGAGATATTGCTTCTTATAATTTTTGGTAATCTGAGTCAATCTAAGTTTTTTACTAACGATACAATCAATTAATAAATAAACGTTGATTTTAAACTAAAATTTTCTCATATGAGCCATAATTACGTACTTGAATATGTGCCAGTGGTTGCACCACCTCTGCTGCCAGTGGGTCAGTGGTTGCACCACCTCTACTACCATCTCATAAAACCAGGGTTCAAACCATGCACATGCCTCTCGTGAGAGTAACTACTTGCCATTAGGTTAGATGACAAAAAAAGAATATGAATTTTAATCTAGAATCTATTTATAAGAACCATGATTATGCAGGTTATTAATTTTAAACATTAAATATTTATTTTTACTTGCATATCACACGAGTTCTTATATAGTCATATCATAAAAGTTAGACTATCTCCAATGTTCTTTTATAGTGTCTAGCTAAATCGGATTAAATTTTTTTTTAATATAATTGTAGACAAGAAAAAAACTAATAGTTATGCTTTGGAAAAGTTTCAAAGTAGTTTATCATTAGTCTCAAGTGATCCTTTGGTCTTGAATGGGGGATTATATGCATATGAGATATGTTTCTCATATCATTAGCTTGATAGTGAGGGATGGATTGACTCAATCAAATGCAAATGTGTTTGTCATTAGGAATGTTGTCTTATATGTTAGATCATGTACAAATAAGAAAAAATATTCAAGCTAAGGGACTACTGATTCTTTGGTCTTGAATGGAGGAATATATGCATATGAAATATGTTGCTCATCTCATTAACTTGATAGTGAGGGATGACTTGAATCAATTAAATGCAAATGTGTGTTATCATGAATGTTGTCTTATATGTTAGAACATGTAAAAATAAGCAAAAACTATTTGAGCTAAGAGCTGATTCTGGTAAAATGACAAGGGGTAGTTTTCCTTTTGATGTAAAAACAAGGTGAAATTCAATATATTTGATGGTTTCAAGGACACTCAAATTAAAGCAAGTATTTCAGAGGATGGATTCAGAAGACAAGGTATATATTGACTATTTTCTGGAAGTTGGAAATGGAGCCAAAATATTGGGACTTCCTCAAATTAGTCACTGGGATGCAGTAGAAAGGTTGACTAGGTTCATTGTCATATTCTTAAACTCAACCCTAACAGTATTAGCCTTCAATACTCTGAATTTCACAAGTGCTGCGGTGAAATAGTGACCATAGAGACAAATTTGATGGCCCTTAGCTTTAGTTCAGATGAAGAGTTGAAGAACAAATCTCAAGAAATGTTATTAAAGTTTGATAAGAATTGAGAAGGTATGAAGAATATAAACAAGATAGTGATTGTAGCAACAACGTTTGATCCTTGCAAGAAGATGCAATTTGCAAAGCTTTGTTTTGACGAGCTGGATGAGAAAGACAATTTAGAATCAGGAGAGTTAAATTATTTTTTGATGGATGTTCTTAGATGTTTGTATAATGGGATAGTCTAAGAAACATATTAGGTTTTATTGAGCAGTCATCTAACTCTTCTCAGACTATGAAGTCATTTCATGGTCCTCAAGATCAGTCAAGTGATAGAATGGACTCGATGGATTTAGTTGATAATGTGGGATATAAGATGATTGAATTCAAGTACAAAGAAATGCTCAATGAAATAAGAGTTGAAGAAACTAAGGATGAGCCAAAGATATATTTGAACGAAAGTGTGGATAATCGTAAAATGCTACCTAGAGTTAAGTACAATGTACTCTCATGGTGGAAGGTCAATCCTGGAATGTTTCCAATTCTTTCTATGATTGTTAAAGATATTTGCAATGAAAGTCTCATATGTTGCTTCTGAATGTGCTTTTAACACTAGTGGTAGGCTGATAGACCCGTGTAGAAGTTGCTTTAGTCGTTATATGATAGAGATCTTGATGCGTACATATCAATGGGTGAGAAAAGATTTAAGTATGAATCTACTGTGCTTATAATTGGAAAAAGCATGTTGAAGTTGATTATGATGATAGAGAAAAATACTTTTTTTTTTCTCTTATATATAGTTATCAATTCTTGTTTTGTTATTTACTAATTTGTTTATGTAATTTTTTTTTAGAATTTGGAACTCCATTGATGCATCAAGACTAAATCAATTTGGTGCTTTGCTAATTGCTACAATCGGCTAAAGAAGGTAAACTTTATGTAACTTATGTAAACTATTTAGTCTCTAGCTATATTGTGTATATTTTCTACTCCGTGTGCTAACAAATCTTATTTAGTGACTCAAATATTAGTAGAAAATATGGTGGAGACTAGAGTTATGAGGTTTACCTTATTTTCAACTAAAAAGTTTTATCTCATGCTTGCTTTTGTAGTTTCAATGTTATAAGTCTTAAAGAATCAAGTCTATTGTTTCTCATTTTCATGAATATGGTTCGGAGATGTTCGTAACCTTATTTTTAGTTTTTTTAAAAATATTTATATATGGAATTTGTAAGATGAATGTTTGAACTTTTATGTTTCAAATTTGTTACTTTGTAAAACTTGTACTAATAGGATTTCCGGGTAGTTTGAGTACTTCAAACTAGTTTCTGAATACTTTAAGTACTTTTTGCATACAAAATTCTAGTTATATGATCGAATATAGAGAACCCCAAACTCGGAAACTGTACTTAAATCAACTCAAATTGTACCCGAATAGAGTACGATGAAAAATACTCGAACGAGTATTGTAGGGATGGAGTTCAGATCCAAACGATCCAATCCGGTTGGATACTCGAACGCTCATATCGAATTTAGATTCTAAAAGTAAAGTATATCTCATTCGAGACCAAATTATATTGGTTGGATGTTACATTTATGGTCATGATAGTAAGCCACAAAGCCTAATACAATTTTAAATATTGGAGGTTGCACAAATACTAAGATATTAAAGAATGGGGCACAATTTTTAAATTAATAGATATAAAGTTATTTCATTAAAATTATATGAGTTTCAAAAAAGTAAGAACAAAAATTACAAGAATACATAATTTTAGAAACTAATTTAATATAATAGATATTAACTTTGATTACTTTTTTCTTCATTACCTCTATCTCTTTTTTTTATGGTAAAATAAAGTTAGAAATTGGAGCGGCTGGAGATGGGTGAAATCAGAAGAGACAAAGAGACACAAACGGTGATAGAGGAGAGCCACCAAGAGATAGTGATTTCAGTAGTTACAGAAAAAAGCAGAGGTTGAGAAGAAACATATCGATTATCACCACCATTGATTTGCTTAATGCGAGTTCATAGTCGCCTTGATCTGCTTCTTGGTCGTGGTTATTTGTCAATTTTGGTGTTTTTTATATGTTCTACAACTTATGTTATAAGTTTAGTTTGGATACTTAATTTTTAAGACTTACTATTTCAGATTAGAAATGGATTTAAAATTAATTATCAATTATGGGTGTTTGATTATTTATAGATTTTTATGCTATTATTTATAGATTTTTTATACTCGGTAGAATAGTATTTGCTCAAGAAATAATAAGTGATTTGATGGTTGTAGAAACAAGAGTCATTTAAATGTTTAGACACTTTTGTGAAAGTGTTTTCGCTCTATGACACTTAGATGACAAAGAGCACCTTTTTAATGTTCGTTTACTATATTGCCCTTAAAACCAATATATGAAACCAAACATGTATTGGTTACGCGTAGCCAAAGAATGGAAACCTAGTTCTTTTTAACGGTGCATTACATTACTATTATCCAGAGTTTCACCTTCTCGAATAACCTTTACCATTTAATCTCGTTTTCGCTTTTTCCAAATTTCAAATTCTCACATAAGAGGAAAAATTCTTTGTTGGTTCCGACGAGAAAGACGCAATATTTCAGTTCTTCGGTGCTATTTAACTTAGAAGGAAGAGACTACAGATAACACCAACTTATTCGGAGGTTGTCAGAAAACCCTAAGTGAACAATACTTGCCGGCGGGAGGAATCCGAAGCAAATCCATGAAAGGTAATCGCCGGTTTCTCTCTTCGTCCTATACTAGATATTTACCAGGGAGTTAATTTTTGGTGCAAAGCAAATCGTAGGCGTAATGTCTTAAAGGTTTCAATTTGGGATTTTTGTGTTAGTACCGGAGATCAGCCCTCAATTTGGGTTTTCGTTAATCTATGTAGATCTATGGTTTTGCATGATGCAGAGAGTAGCAATTTCGTCGGCGATAGTGAATTTGACCTTAAGTTGCCGGCCAAATTGTTTGCTACGGACCAGTTTACGGTGGAAAGACTAAAACTTCCTTTATAAGACACAACTAATTTTGAATTGCTAAGGGAATCTTTATTTGGCAAGCTTTTTGATTTACTGGTGAGACATTGTCTCGTGGCTTTGAAGTTTTTGCATGTGCTTATTTGTATGCAGGTTGTGAAAAAGAAGAAATAAGAGCTTTGGAATGTGTTCGGACACCTAATGAGTTTTCCATTGTAAAATTTGCCATGATAATTGGTCTAAACTGTAGCGATTTTCCTGATGGTTATGAAAGTGAAAGACAGAATGATTGTTGCACAACTTCTAGCACCTACTATGAGAAATTATTAGGCTCTGACAGAAATGTCACATTAGTCCAAATGAAGGAATGGCTTGAGACATACGAAAGTTATGCCCGGGTGGAAGAAGTTATGAATAATGCTTATTTTGATCATTAGCGGGGTGCTAATAGTTAAACATCATATTGGTAGGCCCATTTTTAAGTATGTGGAGATGTCGTCTGATGTGAACGCATTCCTTGAATTTCCATGGGGCGTGAATCTTACATTCGGAAAATTAGCTGCATGATCCCGGTGAAGGGACCAACAAGAGGAGGTAAAGATCTAGTTAACATGTTACGCTCAACCTTACAACATCAAACATTTCGCGTAAATAGTTTCCCCCTTGGGTTGAAACTATGGGAACTTCAGGCAATACCTTTGTTGCTTGCAAGGGTCCCTGATGTATCGAACACCCGAACATTTATGAATTTTGAATATAAAAAATGGCCTAAGTTCACCTTGTTAACAAAGCAAGAAGTTCTAGAAGTTGAGAATGACAAACATGTAAGGCTTTTGTTTTTTGTATTTGTTGTTTGTAATGTGTTTATAACTTAAGAATATGCCAAATGATTTACACGAGGTTCTAAACTTGCAGCTAAAAGTGAAGTCGGTGATGGAGCTTGACCAGATGGACCAGGATGAGTGGACTAAGTGGGAGGACGAGATGAATGATAAGAAAGTGAAATATTTGTTAGGTCTTATCGACAAAGGCCATTTGTTTAGAAAAGCGGTTTGGCCAGGAGGCGATGCTAGCCTTGCACTATTTGTTCACAAGGACAAGACGAGAAATGTCAAACACATAGTAAGGCCGTCAAAGCCACCATTGAAGTTAAGAATAGTAAGAGGGTTGAAAGATTTGGCGTAAGATAAAGAGGTGTGATTAAAGAAAGATACTCCCTGCAGCGAAAGCAACGCAAGGGTGACCAATATTTCAAGCATGGCCACCGACCTATTATCAACAAATGGCTTGGATTGAATGAAAGGTGGAAAAAGTTTGAGGTAGGTTCCGTGAAGAAATTAGGAAACTGAGGGAAAATATCTAGGATGGCAAAGCCATGAAGGAGTTCAACCTTTGGATGTTCTGAGAAGTTTTCTTCGCGCAGGATATGCAGGAGAAAAAGTTGAGTACATAACCACATAGGTGGTATAGGTGAGGAGAAGAGATTCAAATTTGAAGATAGACCTCTAAACACAGCTATGGATGTAGATGGTGAGGGTGAAGAAACACCTATAGATCATCAACAGCCTTCGGCAGATGGAATGGGTTATGTGATAGTAAGTCTCCAATCTTTATGGACAAGTTTAATCTCAACGAGCCTACATTGTAATCCTTGTTAACTTGAGATTCTAAAATGCAAGGGTCTAGTAGAGATGTAAATATATTGGGACAGGACCGAGAGATCCATGATGAGGTAAATGCTAAAGCGAAAGAAAAGCCAATAGCAAGGACCTAATAAATATTAACAACTAAAAATTTACTAATATGCTAGTTAAGTTTGTATATATATACATAAATTTGTACTAACACGCTAGTTAATTATAGGGAATAAACTCATATGTGGAGTCAATAAGTGGTGAATTAAGAGAGCCGCTAGGACTGGTAAGTCATCAATCAACATGATATTTTGTATTAGACACTTAGGGGATGGTGAATTTGTCTAATATTCTTTTGCTAGACAACATGTTGCATGATGCTTAACCCGTGTTTCATCATTAGCAGGTCATATTGCAGAATTGGGAGCCGCTAAATGGGAAGATCGATAATGCATATGTAAGCATAATTAATTAGAAAATGACTGCGTGTTGGATGTATGTGAATTTGTAATAACAAAACTGATTTTTTTTTGTCGAGGACGGATTAAAGGTATGTTTACTAATGGGGATGTCCCAATAGCCAATTACTTAGTTCTACTGTCAGATGACCATAACAATGAACAAGCGATGAAGGTATGATGCGAGTAAAATGAAGGTGTCTTTGTGTATGATAGGGTCCATAACTTGTTAAAATTGAGTTCCCCTTGTGCAATATTAGGAGGCAGTAGAAGAGATGCAAGCTACAGGGTCAGGGGTGGTTGGCGATATAAGAAAAGCATATGAAGAACTAATCAACCCTGAAACTTTATATTTTAGTAGTATAATGGATGTTGTACTTGAAAACCTGGATCAAGTAAAACAACACAAAGAGTTATGCATTCATACATTAAAGAGTGATTTGAGATTTAATTAATTTTTTTATAACTTCTTTGAAAACATGAAATATCATTTGCCGAAGCTGGATCACTTGTGGCTATAACAAGTACGGCGGTCGAGGTAATGTATAAATATTTGCACTAGTCCAGGTGGACTGCTACGTAAAGAAGACATAATATGCCTAATCATATTTTCAGGCAATAGAGGAGGGAGTATATGGTGGGAGCCTGGGAGCACAAGAAAGAGATGTGATGGTAGTTTGATATAATGAAACTTCCAATTATCATGACCTGTTGAAGTAGAATGCCAATGTTAAAAGTGAAAAACATGGTGGAACAATCCGTAATGTGTCAAACCTTATTTGTAGGCTACAGAGGATGGACATATTGGTGACAGCATGAAAGCGCAAAAGACTGAGGTGAGGGTTTAATGGTTTAAATATGCCATGTTGTATTTAAAATAAGCATGTGGTTTAATCTTTGTGGACCGAACTATTATAATCTAATGACAAATGTCTAGCTAATCTTACATATGTGGATTGATCTACAAGTACAGGTGCAACGCCTACACCAAAAAACAAATGAACTTAAAAAGTGTCCAAAAGAATGAACAAAAAGAGACAGAGATGGTAATTGATTGATTTTGGGAAAAAAATAAATACCTTTTTTATGTCGATGTAAAATGAAAATGTTACATCTAAGCTTAATTATGTAATTTCCACATGGACTACTACGTGAAGCCAATATAGAAAATAGAAAAGAAGATGATGTACACATCAAACAAAAAGAAGCAGAGGTGAGATTAATTTGCTGCATGACACAAGCATATTGTGTCAGCTTATTAAACAAAGCCATCTCCCTTGACTCTCTAACGTTGTACTCATCTTTACAGGTGAGGAGTGGTAGTGATGAGAACAACAATCCTCCACCCACATTTATGGTTGCAGGGTTTACACAATTTAAGCAAGCAGAAGGGTTTAAAAATTTAAACAAAAACAACAAATTAGAGGTCGCGGATAATGAGAAGCCTCAGACTTGCAACAACCACATGAGAAGGCTGTAGGGGAAGCTTCCCATTCACAGCCATCAAAGCAACGCAAATCACGCGAGTTGGAGATCTAACTAGAATCAATTTTCAGGAAGGAGAAGCTAGAGAAGAGGTGGTCGAGAGGCACTTGCCTCTTTGACTTGTTCCACAATACTCTGGTAAAAAAAACCCATACATGTAAGCGTTTGTATACATGTGTGATAGATTTTTTATTATTGTTGTTGGACTCTCATAGTGGTGGTTCTGCAAGGAGCACATAACCCGTAGCAACTTCATATTTAAGAACATATTTCGATTTGATTTGGCTAAGCCCCAGAAGGATGTCTCCGTGGAGGTAAGGAAAACTACTCCATTTAGTCCAATTATGTAGCAATGTAAATGAATAATTATATATCTCTTAACAACATTTTTTCACAGCACATGGTTGTTATGATGGTGTGCCTACTAAGCGTCCATTCGGATACCTACGCTCAGAGAGATCTAAGAGAGATCTAAGTTTGTAGGACCATGGCTAACAGAGCACCTATATAACATTTATCGTAAATTCTCAGATGTCTATGACAAGACGAAAATTGTTTACTAAGATAAAGTGTGGCGTTTGGTCTGTGCTGAGAAAGGGCGTGGCTACAAGACATTGACACCCTCTATAAGCCTATGTTGTGGAATAATAAACATTAGGTTAGATTTGCTATCAACATGAAATTGTGGTTTGTTGAAATTTTTGACCCGATTCTCTCATTGAGCAGTGATAGATAGGTTAGGAACTGACTGCACAAATTGTGGAGATGTTGTTGCACATCATCAAAAAGTTTTGTGAGGTCCCACTATCACAATCACATGGATTGGTGTATTTCCTTTGTACGCGACTCCTGGAAGTGTTTGACATTAAATGATTGGGAGATTAAGGATCGATCGCGGTTAAGTACATGGAGATGCATACATTGGGAGGAGTAACTTCATAGGTGTAACAAAAGAGGGGATCGATGAACTAAGGAGGGAATCTGCAATGGATATCTACTCTCGCTTTATACTCTCCATCAAATTTCCACTTATGTAACTTGTAATGTGTTTTGCAGAGTAACATATTTTGGGTGTATGTGTTTCTCGACAAAATTACATTACTTGATGTTTTGTTGTTTTTGGGCTATAAGTCCACATGGGCTAGACCAAACATGTGACAAATATTTGATAAGGAATGGATGGAAATTTTTTAGTAAAGTGATACGAGAAATTATCCCGACGAAATTAATCGATATGGATTAGTCCACCGGTGTATATATAAACCATATATAGTAAGTTTCAAACAAAAACTTAGTTGGCACACCTTGCTAAACAAAAACTGTGAGTTTAAAATGTCAGTCTATATGGTATGATACTATTTATCGGGTGGACCGAGACAAATGGATTAGTAAAAAACAAATAGTGAATGCTTGAAAACATAGAGATTTTTCCAAATCATCCAGTAGTAGCATTATGACTATGTAGAAGTGTGAAGGCCTAAATCTATAAGACTATATTGATCGGATGTAAACTAAAAGTTAATGACTGTCTAGAAGTGTAAGGGCATAAATGTATAAGGCCACACATCACAGGTTGAAAATGTTGCAGTGAATGGAGGTAGGCGTGCCAACATGTCCAAATTAATGCAAATGAATTAGTCCACGAATGTAAGCATTGTGTCTTGCTCTCAAATTAGGAAAAATCAATAATCTTGAACTTTGTAAAGGGTGAAACCATTCCACATGGAGTAGTCCATCGTTATATACACATATTGTCACTTCCACTTACTAGTTGGGTTGAACAAACAATGTAAGAAAAGTATAGTAGGACGAGCTCCGTAAATGGGATTGCCCCAACCGTCAACCAAAAAATGTGTTAATTACTACCCACTAACACTTGGGTATATATCGCTTAAGCGTATACGACAGAAGAAACTAAAACAAAAACACATAAATGGATAGCATCCAAGGATAAACGCTTACCTTCCCATCATCAGTACTATCCCGCATTGCACAACACCTCGGGAAATATGGAATCTGATCGCTTAAGGGTTTTTTGTTTAGTAGTAGGAGTGGGAGATATGCAGTTCTTTCAAATGAAACATTTAAGTCTGTACGACTAGATTTGCATCATGTGTGGCCTGGTACACTAACTCTCATTCCAGATATTTTTACATCTTTCAAGAGTGCGTACAAGCTCGAAATCCTTACGCTATATATGAAGAAAGTTTGAGGCTAGCATTTAGAGTGTATGAACTACACACATCTTTCTACATGCTAAATGACATCAAAGGTTTGTTCCCATTTGCGAAATTGGCTTACGTAATGCTTTATTTTCTTGGTGGCCTCGACTGTTCGTCGGTCTACTATCCCTTCAAACAAGCGACAACTTTGCAAGAAGCAAATATCCTAGAGAATGAACTCATGTACCATATTAAAGTTATCAGACCCCGATGGTAGAACAATTTCAAGGATACTTAGAACTGCGAGAATGTACCAGAGTGCTACTAGGTACGTGATATGGTAGATGATGACAACAGTGTACGATGTCATGATTGTGTGTTTTTCTACATGTGTACTGAAATATATCGGATGTCATGATTTATATACTTCTATTACTATCGATACCCTTGAGTATGTTACCTTGATTAACGTAGATGTCTACTATGACCAGATGGACTTTACACTATGAAGTAGTCCCATTAAGTGTGAACAACACAATGTAATATTAAAATAGTAAGTTTAAATTGAATTATATAATTATTTTAATGGATTAGGTTGGAAATCGTCAGATATAAGTTAAGAAAAAGAAAAAAAATAGATGCTAAAAGCGAGTAAACTTCTCTCTCCAACTTGTAATTAATGTTTGCTTCAAGCATGGGTCGTCTCAACCAGCCTAAGCGCACGCGTAATTAGTGCTCAATAAATACACATTGTTTGATAGCTAGAGTGCAAAAAGGTAGGTTAAGTCTTGCCAATCCATCCAATCCAGAGCATGTTAGGAGCAAATGATGACACACGTACTATGCGCGGGAAAATGAAATTTAAGTTCTCTCCAATATGTAGTGGCTAATATTTGATGACAATAAAATCCTTGCAAGTTGGCTAACTTGACTGCTCTAGACTTCAAAATACTTAACTGATTATACTTGTAGTCCACCAGACATGTCCACATGGATTAGTACCAACCTTTGAGACTCCATCATCCCATATGACGCAATGAGTTTATAAATTTAAGAGTAACTAATAGAAAGACATTCCTTTTAGTTATAACAGTAACCACAAAATATTGTAATTAAATTAATTACCAATTCAGTAATTGGGGTTAAGAACATTGTTTTACAAAAAAACTTACAATAGAAACGAGTTGCACCTCTGAAACGAAAAAAATCAAGAATNCCCCCCCCCCCCCCCCCCAATGTGAAGCGGCTAAGATGTGAAGACAAGTAAATCCTTGCAAATTGGCCAACTGGACTTATCCAGACTCCAAAAATATATTACTAATTATGCTTGCAGTCCATAAGAACATGTCCACATGGATTGGTACCAATCTTAGAGTTTAGAAATTTAAGAGTAGCAAATAGAAAGACATTCATGTAAGATTTTAGCAGTAACTACCAAATGTTGTGATTAAATTAATCACCAATTCAGTAATTGGGATTAAGTTATTCAACATAGTTTTACAAAAACCTACAATTGAAACGCATTGCACCTCCGAAATTAAAACAGAGTCTCAAGCAGGATCATCTACAAAAAACACCATATCAGCGGCTGCCACAACAAAAATAACCCTTCCTACACAATGCACGTTCAAAAAATGGTCCTTTTCCGACTATCAAATCAGGTTGTTGTAACTAAACCGGTTATTTCCTACACCATGACACCGCCCACACCTGTTAGGTTCAGTTCTTGCAACACTAGTGTTAACCTAAGAAAACAGAAGAAGATTAATAACACAGGGGTTTGATATAAAATATTGTAAACATTTGACAATGCTTTTACCTTGATTTCTCCCTGTGAAGGGATTCTTCCTTCCTTTTCTCGACCCTGTGGCTTTTTAGTTTTGGGTGGATTTATATCTTTCTTAGCCAAATCATCTGGGACTAACACATTGAATGAGTCAGCTGCACGGATAATTACACCTTCATAAGTGGTCACCCATGAAGTTGTCCTGAAAAAAGTGGGAACCAACAAAGGATAACTTATCCTAACACTATAAGCAACAATTAAAGCATGGCCACATGAAATTTGTAACAAATCATATTCCTGCAGCTACACTTCCTCGAACTAACGAACACTTAAGTTCAGCTGCCAAGCAGTCCTCTCACTTCGAAACTCCAAGCAGGATCTCTATTAATTTTGCTTCCAACAAAATGACATTTGTTTTTTGTCATCACTTTCTCGACTTCAATTGGGACACCTCCTCTGTAATATAAATCCTTCTTCCTTCTCGTTGCAAACCACCTGCAGTCATCATCACTTGTATAAATCTTAGCAACTCAACTATGGGAGACGACATCTCTTTCCTCAAAGCATTATTCAAACTCTCAGCAATGTTACTTGTCATCAAATTGTAGCGATTTCCATTGAAGCAAGCCCTAGACCAATGACGTATCCCAATACTCTCCAAATACTTTTCTTGCCTAACTTTGTTAAACAATTGATTGAACTCTCCAATCTTATAAGCAAAGGCTATTTCACCTACAAGCTTGGCTAAACCATTACTCCTAAACCTTGATATTATGTTCCTCTCCAAGTGGACTACGCAAGCACCATGGTTTGATCTAGGGAAAGCCTCAGACTTTGCTTTATATATTGATTGACACATTTCCAATATAATTGTCAAGTCCTCACCATCTCCAATAATTTTTGCGCATTGTTCATAAACCAAATCCAAGATTCATCATTCTCGCTATCGACAACCGCAAATGCTAGAGGGAATACTTGGAAATTACCATCCTAGCCACTTGCCGTCAATAACACACCCTTTTATTTCCCAGTAAAATGTATCCCATCCAAAACCAACACACGACGTAACATCTTGAATCTGATTATCGAGGCTCTGAAAGCCAGAAACATATACTTAAACCTATCAACATCGCCTTCTTTTGCAAATATTTTAATTTGAGTAAATATTCGGGATTTGTTGCTTTCAAGAGATGAAAATAAGTTGGAAGTATCTCGTAAGACTCCTCCTCTATTCCCCAAATCAGTAAATTTTCTTTATCTTTGGCCCCCCAACCTTTCATATAAGATATGTCCACATGTAAGTCTTAAAGTACCATATGTTGTAAATCCATCGCATGTGGTCCTTCTCCTGGATCTCTAAACTTAGCCTTGAATATTGCTGCAATGATCTTAGAAGTTGCCTTCTCCCGATACTTGTTTCGGGTCTCGATGCTATATGTATGAACGAGAGAAGCTTTCTTTATCTTGTAGTACCCACATTTTTTTCAACTCCTTACCTGCCACACGCCAATCACACCTCGTATCCAAGCAATTAAACACCACGTAGTCAAATTTTGTTCAGCGCTGTACGTAATAAATCATGTTCTTAATTGTGTACAAAGCAAGAGATATCTGAAGATATTCTCTGGACCTGTAAATTTTACCAACAATGATGACTTGATCATCATCAAATTTATCAAGATTCAGGATAACGACAACCTCGGACTCAATATCATCTAACAATAGTGGGATATCAAACTCCTCGTCATCGACATCAGCTAAATTTCATTTCTCATGTACAACTTTCTCTATGGATGAACCTTTGTTAGAACTCATAGTAGATGGATTGGCTAATGTGTCTCCATCCACACGGACCTGTCCACTTGTCCCACTTCCCGATGCAAATTTTCGACTTGCATATGTTGTACCAAGACCAGTGTCACTTCTGGAAAACAATCCACACCACCAAACATTATATCAGCATCTTTTGAACCACCATGGTCTTTTTCCAGAAAGGGTTCCCAAAACTCCTTGTCAAATCCAAACGTTGGTATGATGTCTTCCATATCCTCATCATCTTCAAAATCGTGTGTGTCAATCCCCAAATCCCAAAGAATCTTATCTCCACTCTTCTGAATACTTAGCTCTCTCGCTTCTTCTTCCTCGAGGAAAGACATTAACTCCTCATCCTCTAGCATACGTGGCACACTGTTCGAACCAGCGGTTGGTGTGACCTTCATACGATCTTGCTTCATTGTTCAAGTCAAATTCCACTACTTTAGCCCTTATCCCTACAGGAGTTGTGTATCCATGGTTCTCTGCATCCTCCAACACTTGACTTTTCCCTCTTGTGTCACATGTAAACCTCAAAAAAAAAAATTTGGCATTTTTGGTCTCAAGTTTTCTGATGAAGTATGATATGCAGCGTTGTTGGTTATTATCAGGAGGCATCTTTGTGTTCGTCACGGATCCATCGATATTAATCGACCAGTAACTAAGGGAGACGGTAGTACCACCACCGCCTATGAATCTGAATTCATCTGCAACAACTTTTTTCAATTCTTTTAGAGAAAAACCTTCAATCACATCTATGACTCTCGAAAGGCGCTTTGTGTCTACACAAAACTCCCACATCGATTTTTTGGAACATCTCCTTCACCTGATAAAACCATACAAGTGTGACCCATCTCTTCTATGCAAAAATCAAAAAGAAAAACAAAACAAAAAGATGTATGTAAACGTTCAATCCATATTCGCACATACATATATGTCTGTTATGTAAATATGTGCCTCATTACCACACAATGCACACCAAAGAACAAAGAAACACAATCCACACCAAAAGAACAAATGAGTTATACTCTCGGACTTATCACTTATACTCTACATCAACTCGTCGATTTTGTACTTTTACTTCTTGGACAATAGGATAACTCAACGGTATTCAACCATCCGATTAAAACTTATTCCTCATAAATGGATGGCTCAGATAATAGCTACCAAACCATAACAAACTAAACGCAGCTTCTTCCCAGGGGCATTATCGTCACTTTTTGCCTCAAAGAAAGCAAAATTGTCCTTTAACAAAATTTTCACTAAATCCTTGACAAAAGTTAAAAATGTGCTAATTTTATGTAATTTCTTCAAGAAACAACATACCACAACTGAAGTCATAAGCTTTGACATGTCATCAGCATCGTATGAAAGGGCTATTTTGTCATTACATGAATTTTCTGTGATTATTTACTTTATTTATTGTTTTCATGTGTTATACTCTTTCTTATGCCATTTTTATATCAATTGACCTTAAATAATATAGCAGAAATACAAGCTATTCATAATTATCATGAATATATGATGCATCAGTTTATCATATACATATTTACATAACTTTATACATATATCATTGCACCTCTAAACATGAAATTAAGGGAAGATGCTTTTGTAATATCTAGCTTTATAAAGAAATTATAAGGGTTGAACAAATCCAAAATTATATTTCTTTTCGGCTTTTTCAAATGGGACAGAATAAAACATAAAGAGAAGAGAGATTAAGCCATGAGAAAGTGATGAGCATCAACAGCTAGTCTTTTTGTTGCTTTAGGCTAAGTAGCTAGCATATATACATACTTAGCTTAATTGGTTTTGTAGATAGAGGGAGATCTCTAAGGTTCTTGTTACTAGAACTGCAAAAGAACACATAAAGAAACAAATAATAAGCCATAAGGGTTTACAGAGATATCGGAGGAGAAACATGTCTTTACGAGAGAGAGTTTCTTGGATCTAACTATTTTGTTGTTGTAACTCTTAAAGCGTGTGTAAACATTTTGCTTGATAGTGGATGTTGTGGGAGATGGTTCCCCTGACACGTACCGGTTTGAGACTGAGAATTCAGTGATCAAACTTCTGCGTCTTAAGTTATTAATTCACCTCAAAGATCCTAAGTACAAAGCACTACAATCGGTTAAAATTCTGTAACAAGTGGTATCAATATGAGATGTCGGACTTCATCCAACTCGCGATCTGGACTAAGTTATGATTTTTCTAAATGGAAAAAGGAAATATCTATTGTCCATATAAGCAAGGGAGAAAAGGCAATTCCTTATATTACATAGGACAGGAAATTCAAAGATATAAATACAACTACTCTTCACAAACAAAGGTTACGCTTAAAGAAGAAAAAGAACGAGCTGGTATTAGGTTTTATTCTGAACCAGAAACGCAATAACGAATAAGGAACGATTCCGGATGGCATGGTGTTCCTTTTACGTTTCAAAAATTACACAAACCTAAAAATACTTGAAATCATTGAAAACCAATTCAGAAAATATTTTCTACTCTATTGCCTCCGGGGTCAGAACCCATATGGCAAAGCTGTCTCCAACACACTTTGTAACAAATGTCCCTTTCTTCTAGGACACGACATGTTACTGCCCTAACTTACGGCTCACATAACATCAAATCAAACACCATGGATTTAAATTTATTAAAATACACCAAGCGACAATATCAAAACATGTCTCTAAAGAAACCAAATCACGTCTAAAAAACCAAATCATCATCTAATATGTTTTGAGATAACAAACATTGAAAAACACACAAAAGGAAAACCCATGTTTATTCTAAACAACACCATAACCGGTCATTGGTATCTAACTACTCGTCATGCTCACCTACAAAGAGAACAAAAAGGCGAATAAAGAAGAGAGGGAGTCATTCAGCGAGATGGTATATTGCTAGAGTAAGCAAGTCTGCACACCTAGCCTAATAATACGACTAAAAAATAATAAAACTAAACGCACAAACATGACACCTTAGAGATCCAAATAAATAAGCAAGGTCATAAATACATCTCAACACCCACATCACACTTGTCTCCTCCGGGGGGAGGCTCATAGGGAGGGCTCACATCATTGGCTTTTTAGCCTATCATTGTGGTGCCACTATCTACACGACCCACCACCGTGACATAAACACAAGCACTGCAAAACTACATTCCCTGATCTACACGAGACTATAGAGCCCTTTATATAATGCATAATCCTAATCTAGCAAACAACAAACATAACTACACAAGAGTCACAAACTTGACAACACAACAATCAAAAAATCCTTTTCTTTTGTTGTACAAGCCTTCAAAACATAATGCAGAGGAGGGAGCACCATAGCTCCACCAGAAAAAGTAACGTGCGACGGATGTAAGATCAGCCACACCGGTAGCACCGCCACTCCTCGTGATTGCACCATCACGAGTCATAATAGCAAAAGCTATAACACCTCCTCAAGCTCGTTCGGAGCATCGGAAGCAAGATTTTGAGAGAGTCTCGAATTTTTCCAGCGTAGGAGTATCGAATGATCGAAAAGAATATTACGAATATCAAAAATCAGGCGGTTCGCAAGAAACCTCTTCACCAAGTGTCATTTTTTTCTTCCCAAAGAAAGCAGAAAATAATGTTGAAAGATCTCAAAAAGATCACAATCCCATCATTATTGGAAAAGATATACCCTGTACATACCGAAAGCCCATCAAAGCTCCAACGCCAAGCTAGTATAAGGTAAGGCTAATGGAAGAGGTTGACTTCGTCCCATGTGCAAACACGGTATAATCAGCCTAAACCCTTGACTAGGTCGAGGTAAAGAGGAAGTCACCTAACTAAAAGCATAATTTATATTTAATATACAGATTAAATACAGGTTAATTTAGAAAGATTACGTCATAAAGGTTACATGATCCTTATGATCTTCTCATTAGTTAAAGGAGACTCTTCTTTAAAAAAGATGACAAAGGCTAAAAAGGGAGGGGATTCAAACTACAGACATATACACTAATACACCTATACTCCATTTCATATTGAATTCAACTCATATTCAAGTTACTTCTCGATCACTTTTCAATAAACGCGTTTTCACGAATATATTTTCTAATTTTATTTATTGTTAATTTTCGTAGGGACTTTTGGCATATTCAATTATCAAGTATCACATGATAATTTTATTTATTTTAAATTATTGAAAAAAGATATTAATTTGACTATGGCAGGAGACCAACAATCAAAACTATTAGTATAAATTTACAATAAAGTGTTTTTGTCTAGTGGTTCCTAATTAAGGATAACTTCTACTTAAGTTTTTTAGGAATTGGACCTTTTATTTTACTAAGTGGTTCAAATTAAATCATATTTCTTTTACAATGATTTGAAAAGAGATTTCACAACATTCTATAGAATGGTATTATGTGAAATCCCTGGAAAAAATATTAAAACAAATCATAAATCCGTTATTGATCCAACTAAAGAAAAATAACATAGAATCGAACCAAATTTTATTCTTTATATCAAAAAAAAAAATCTCACAACATATAATTCCCACATGGACTAATGCAATTTNAGAAGTCACTTTAGTTAAAAAAGCTGATTTGTCAGCACCACATTCATTTTTACAAAAAAATGATGACATGTCCACTTTAAAAGATGACGTGTCTTTAAAGATGATATAAACATGTTGATATTAGATTTTGTTGTTAAAATATTAGAATTCTTTTAACTAATAATATTTT
>OVAN01001082.1:0-44366 GCA_900406275.1 Anastatica hierochuntica | reverse complement strand
TCTCTCTCTCTCTCTCTCTCTCTCTCTCTCTCTCTCTCTCTCTCTTTTCTATTACAACTCTAGAAAGATAAGATCAGCTAATCAAGATGACAGAGAAGTAAAAATAAATCCCCAAGCCCTTCACACGTGATATCTCTTTCTCATGTGTGAGCTTAGCTAACTACTTTACCTAACCCTCTTAATGAATCAGAGACACATAAAGACTTAGGCTAATAAAGAGGAATTAGAATATAGGACACGCTTCTCAGTTTGATTATTTGAAACTTTATTATATTTGACATAATAGTATTAGTATTTGAAATAGCCCTACTATCTGAACTAAAAAATGGTTATTGGTACTTTTTAAGATTACATCTTCAATACTGGCAATCAAAAGCTAAAATTCTCTCAAGCGATAAAATCGAGGAAGAGCCTTTGGTCGCGCCGCCGGCGCCACCCTCCCTATTCATCATATTGTTTCCTCTCCGTATGTTCTTCTTCTTCTTTTTCGGTTCTTATCCGTTTCTCCGGCTCTTGCCGAGATTTATGTTGGGTGGACTTTGGATCTCAGATCCGACAAAAGATAACCATTTTGATGGCTCCTCCTCCGGTCAGGGATTCCTCGTCCTCCCCTCTCCTTCGTGACTCTATATGGATTCCACAGTTGTTGCTACTCAGTTTCCACTCTTGTGAAAGATGTGGACTGATTCTGGTCAGCGCAACTTCCGACTCCGTCAAGGAAGAAGGCGCAGCTTCTGTATCCACTGGTAGTCTCCTAAACTTGTGCTCTACAGGCTGGAAAATTTCCAAATCTAGATTGAATCTGGTCGCCTTGACTGAATCTGTGATGGCTTGGTGAGATCTATTGCTAATGGTGCCTCATCTCCCTCTAGAGATCTATTACCGGCGATTTCTAATGTCAGCGAAAGCTATTGCCGATATCTTTTGGTGGTTACTACATACAGAAGTGAAGACCTTCAGATCTGGACTAGATCTGGTGCCCAAGACTGTTCATGCGAAGAGAAGTAAGCCTTCACAAGCGTAGCGATGCTGGAACTCTCCTTGAACTTCTTGTTTGTGGGTGATCCTCTCGGTTTTAACCATAGAGAACCTTTGGCATCATAGTTATGCCCCTCGATCTATCTCCTCCAGGCCCTTGTCGCCCTTGCTGCAACCGCGTTTAGCCATCGGACAGCCCCCATGTTATGCTGATCTAGGCCACTTGTTTTGGCTAGCTCCAGTTTGGCCGGATCTAGCTCCTATGATGTATGCCCCTTCTCCACACGGTGTGGATCCTCTAGCTCTGCTAAATTAGAAGAGAATCCCACCGCCGTTCTATCTGCCCATACCCATTGGTGGTACAATACTCCGATCGAAAACCATGGGGATGCTGCTAGGGTTTTTGATGTTGATGGGCTTCTCTTGGGCTTTGATTGTAGAAGTCCCATTGTTGGGAGTTGTGGTTTATTATTGATATCCTCCATAATGGAGATGAATGGGTCAAACTTAAAAGTTTTATCAATTGGACTTCATAATATGGATTCTAATCTCTATAGTATAAAGAGTTTTATGAAAAAGCTTTTAATTTCTCTTCCATTATCTACTTAAAAAACACACATTCAAAATTTTGTTTGAGATATCGAGATTATTATTGGATATCATACCTTTTTATCCTTTATGTGTGAAGATCCGGCTATTAAATGCTGAAGAGAATTTTTAGAAAGTTTAATCCAAATTTCTACTAATAGATATGGTGGTTCCTTCACCGTTGGCCATAAATGCCACTTTATAGCTGGAATTTTTCACGATGTTGTCAGAAACCGAGAAGACAATAATACGTCCATAGGCCACGTAGGCCACGGATGCAATTCCCTCGTCAGCCATAAATGTCTTTATCTCAGTCTTTAAGGTGTATCTTTATACCGTTCTGATAAGCGTTTCCCCTAAGGCCATAGCTGCCAGCTAATATATGAGATAGTTAAAGGGATATTAACAACCATATGGAAGGAAACTTCTAATGGGTATGAAGAGTATTATTTACCCAATCCCGAGATATTTCTATCCGCCTCATGATGGAGAGTTGTTCCACGACAAGACTTCCAAAGAAAACGACAACAACTTTTTTGACCAGTTGCTTTGTAAACAAAAGTGTCGTGTTATCTTGTTGTTTAATCTTTCAAGCCTCTACAGGTCTCATGTTGAAGAATAGAAGAATGTTTCCTACCCAGCCCCCGTCTTTCGGAGACTTTTCCCCAAATCTAGATAGCAGCTCACGCTGGACTGTGTTTGGTAAAATATTTGCTATTCGAGGAATGAGGGTCGCGAGAGTCATCTCTCGTCCTGTTCGTGACCACCCTTTTCAGTGACATAATGCTTCGGCACTCCTGGCGCAAGCACGGAATTTTAAAACCACAGAGACCCTTGTGTCTCAACAGTGGCATCAATGTGCTTATTGGATGGAATGGAGCTTTCATCTACTCTCGCGCATTTCTACTGAATTTTTTGAAATTTTAAACATATCTTTCTTACGTATTGTAAGGATTAGTTCCCGCGCTTTTCGAATTATTAGTAATTCGTTAGCACGTTTTATTTATCTTGCCCTTGTAAGACCGGTGGGTTTCTTCGGGTTCTCCCTAACGGAGAATCTTGTACCGCTTACTTAATGAAAAGGGTCCCGGCGAAAAAAAAGAAATACATCTCCAATTTTAAAACTTCAAAACATGTCTAATGTGGAAAAAAATCAATTTTTTCTTATATTTTAAATGTTTTCAATTAACATTTTTAAAGGAATAAAATTAAACTAAGGAATTTTAGGAATAAGAAGATAAAAGAGAGAGAAAATATTTGTAAAAGAAATCACACAAACCACTCTCAATATGGAAAGATTGGTTTTGGCTTGAGCAAAAAAATTATTAGTTTTTATATTAATATGATGTACAGACTATATTCTTTATTATTCCGCTATTTATGATTATTGGGCAAAGTTACCTTAAAATAAATATCGTTACTGCTTTTTGTTTTTATTTGAGTTAAATTTTAAAAAAAATATGGCTCAAACGATACATTTCTTGCTAAATATTTATTCCAACTAAACCGAAAATAAAAGTCCCTGATTTACAATCTTCAGAAAGATCTTATTCTGTGACTGAATTTAAGCACATATGAGAAATTTATTTGTATATATTGACAAAAAAATTTAGTGAATTTTAATATCTAGAATAATCCTATCCTTTTCATGTAACTAGGGTCATATTCAAATATTGAATGCAAATCATAAAATTTCTTTCTAAATATTTATTCCAAGTGACCAAAAATAAAAGTCTCCTATTTATAACATTTAGATAGATCTAATCACATAATTGAATTTAAGAACATATGAGAAATTTATCTATATATATTGACAAAAAAAAGTTAGTGAATTTTAATATCTAAAATAATCATATTCTTTTCATGTAACTAGGTTCATTTTCAAATATTGAATGCAGACCATAAAATGCTTGATATTTTTTAGTCTGTTCTGCTATAATCACCACTAGCCTAGAAAGGTGGCAGTATAACATCATTTACAATATTTATACAGCTCAAACATTTACCATAGTTGCATTATCTCTTGGGACCCCATGAAGATGGCGATGGTGATAGGGTGCACGTGGTAAGGGGCGATGAGTAGAGACAGAATATCACAAGAAAGCGAAAGCGCGAACTATTCCAACACAAAATGACAAATCAATAACAGTAACGTGCTCTCTTCACGGGTCACCTCTAGCATGCTCACTTTCAATCAAAACTTCACTTTTCAGTTTCTTTTATTTTTCAATTAAATTACATTAAAATATTACAAATATAAGTTTTTGTTCCAAAATTGTTACTAGCTATGGCCTTTCTTAAAATAACATAATGATTTTGTTTTTAGAAACCTAAATACGAAGAACGATCTTTGAACCAGTAGTATTTCTATTCAAGTCAGAGTTCGCAATCGTGTAATTTACCTAGTAAATAACTGATTTTGGTCGTCCAAATGCTCTAGTCAGAAAATTAACAAGTTGTTTGTTGGTGTGTGTTGTAATAAAAATTCCGGATTACATCATCTCTAATGAAAACGAGAATAATTTCTAATGTACTTTATGTTTTCATGAAATACCTTGTTAGTGGCAATATGAAAAGCTAATTTACTATCACACACAAATTTTATCGGAGATGTGTGTGGAATGTCGAGAGAATCATGAAATTAACTATCACACACAAATTCTTTGCTATTATTTGGTTCATTAGGCGATCACCTGCTCTCCTCTTCTGATCTCTGTTACTCACTTTTGTTTCCTTTCTGAGCTGCTACGTTAATCTTCCAGTTTCTTTTCGATTTCATATCGCTGATTCTGACTTCCATTACCGATCCATTCGGTCAGCTACTATCTGTCAATGAGTACCTATAGATATACTCGATCAGAAAAGGGCAAGGCTACTCACTCCTCTCGATGGACTAGAGAGGAAGGGACTCGCCTACCTCCTGTTGACAACTCTAATCCAATTGCAGAGAACCGGCTAACCCTAATTAGACGTGTTCTTAAGAATGATATCCAACATCCTCAAGCCATCATCAACTTTATGCCTCAATTATGGGGTTTATCTGATTCCGTGGTTGGAAAGGTAGTGGGCAGAGAGCGTTTTACGTTCCGATTTTCCACAGAAGATGATCTTCAATCGGTGCTCCGTCGTGCTCCATTCCACTATAAAAAATGGATGATGCTACTATAACGCTGGGAGCCTATAATCTCAGATTCTTTTCCATCGATAATCCCTTTCTGGATCCGAGTACGTGACTTACCGGTTCATTACTTCAAACCTAATATCCTCGAGGCCATTGGAGACAGCTTGGGATCCTATGTCGACTGTGTGGCGGCTGAGGGTCGTGTGAAAGTCAACATTGATGCCACCAGGCCGCTAATCATGAAAAAGTTATTTACCTTTGCTACGGGTGAATCTGCCACTCTGGAGTTTGTGTATGAGAGGCTAGAAAGACATTGCTTTCGATGTTTTTCCTTGCTTCATGAAGAGAAAGGCTGTCCTCTGAAATCCAACCCTGTACATCTTGGTGAGAACCAGGTCAATATGTTACATCGCTTAGATGAGCATAAACAGAAGGTTAAGGCAAGAAAGGCTAAGCACACCACCAGCTTTGCCCTTTCTTCCTCTCCAAGCAAGCGCCGTGACTACTAGAGAACTACAGATTCGCGGGATTACCAACACTCATCTCATGACCATCATCATAATTATGATCGGGTAGAGAGTCATAAGAGACAGAGAACAATGGTTCCTTCAGATGATCTCTCTCTTCACCGCCATCGCCAAGCTTACTCTCCTCGTAGAGATCATTCCCCTGAGAGAGGGGGCTCAAATAAACATGGGTCTGGACACAAAGAAGCTGCCCGTGGATCACCTAGCAGACTCCCTCCACCACCTCAATTTGTATCTCATTTCTCTGGAAATCGGGACAGAGCTTTTGTAGCTGGAGCCACAGGTATGGAAGCGTCTCTCTGATCCTCCGGGAACAATAGTTGAACAATCACAAGCGCAAGATCGGACTTTGTCCTCCGGCAAAAGAGTTCAGTCTCACCTACCGAGCTCCTCAGATAATCTCCAAGACATTCCAGTCCAATATGTGAGTAAAGATGCAACTCATTCTGCCTTGGAAGGGCCCTTAGATCTTCGATTCCAAATTGGACATTCTCGTGATACTAAGGCTGGTGCGAAGCGCAAATACACATCAAAGAAGAATTCGGTGAAACAGAACACAGCCTATGCTTCCATTCCACGAAAGCGTATCACACCACGAGGTCAAGCTTCTCCTCGTAAGGAGCAGTCTACTTCACACAGCGGCTCTACATCTGTTATTCCTCACTCTGAGGTTCCTGTTTCATCAAAAGTTAAACATCCTTCTAAGGTCATAGTACCGAAATCTTGTAAGGGTTTGATGGTTGCCCAACAACCATCTATGTCTCAATGATTACATCTTGTTGGAACTGTCAAGGCCTGAGAAACTCCTTGACAGTTCGACGCCTTAGGGAAATTCGTTTGTCAATTTTCCCGGACATTATGTTTCTTATGGAGACTAAAAATAATGATGATTATGTATTGCAAGTTTTTGGTTGGATGGGTTACGGCCACCATTTTACGATTCCTCCGGAGGGTTTAAGTGGTGGACTAGCTCTTTTTTGGAAGTCAGATATTGAGTTAGAGATATTGGCCTCATCTCCTAACTTCATCGACGCCCGAATTGCCTTTCAGGGACAATTCCTTTTCTTTACCTTTGTTTACGGAGCTCTGGTCCGAGCTAATAGGCTTGCGGTGTGGAACGCAATCTCTGCCTTTGCCGAGAATCGAGAAGCTCCTTGGGTTCTTGCAGGAGATTTTAATGATGTTCTTCATCATTCGGAGAAAAGAGGTGGTCCTGTGAGGGTCGAGGGATCCTTTGTGGACTTTCGAAGCTTTGTTTCCATGAATGGATTATGGGACGTAAAGTACTCCGGTAACTATCTCTCTTGGCATGGAATGAGATATGATCATCTAGTTCATATGCGGCTAGACCGAGTTATGTCCAATAATTCATGGCTTGAGATGTTTCCCTCTGGCCGTAGTGAATATCTTCGGTTCCAGGGCTCGGACCATCGCCCACAGTTGCTCTTTCTGGATAATTCTTGTGTTAAGAAGAAAGGCATGTTTAGATTCGATAATCGCCTCGGGCAGAAAGATGAAATCTACGAACTCATTTCACATATATGGCATGATGAGGATCATGCTACTGTGGAGAACAAGCTTAACAGGTGTCGTAGCAAACTCATTGAATGGACAAAGTAAAATCATTTTAATAGTCACAAACGGATTCTAGAGACACATGAAGCATTGAATCGGGCCTTGTCAGCCTCTGTCGCTAATGATACTGAAATTGCTTCTCTCACTAATACGCTAGCTACTGCTTTCCGTGAGGAAGAACTTTATTGGCGGCAACGTAGCCGTGTGATCTGGCTGCATAGTGGCGATAGTAACACGTGTTTCTTTCATGAGTCTACCAAAGCTCGGCGAGCATGTAATCGCTTCACAGTGCTTGAGGATGATCATGGAATTAATCGATAGTTAACACAATTATGTCATACTATGATCAACTCTTCTCATCAGGTTCACATGGCGATTTAAATGTAGTGGTTGATGTTCTCAGTGAGAAAGTCACGGAGGAATAGAACAGTCAACTGGTGTTAGAACCGTCAGAGGAAGAGATCCAATCTGCGGTCTTTGCGATTAGCTCCGACCGTGCTCCGGGTCCAGATGGATACTCATCGGGCTTTTACCACTCCTTTTGGCTGATTGTCAAATTGGATATCATTAGAGAGGTCCGATCTTTCTTTGCTTCTGGTGTGTTTCCGCGGAACCTTAATCGTACGCATGTCCGGTTAATTCCCAAGATTCATCATCCAAAGAAAGTTTTGGAATATCGTCCTATTGCCCTATGTAATGTTTTTTACAAAATTATTGCAAAGGTGCTCACTTCCCGCTTAAATACGGTTCTTCCTACGATTATTTATGAGAATCAATCTGGTTTTGTATCGGGTCGGGTAATTTCTGATAATGTTCTTATCACCCATGAAATCCTTCACTACTTGAAAGCATCTAGAGCCACCAAGCATGGGGCGATGGCAGTGAAAACTGATATGACAAAGGCATATGATCGTATCGAGTAGGATTTTCTGAAAGCGGTTATGACTCGATTAGGCTTCCATCAAGTATGGATAACATGGGTTATGGAATGTGTTATGTTTGTTTCCTACTCTTTTCTCATTAATGGCTCTCCTCAGGGTCTGGTGAACCCCTCTCGAGGTTTGCGTCAACGAGATCCCTTATCTCCCTACCTTTTTGCGCTATGTACCGAGGTTCTTTCTGGACTTTGTAATAAATCACAAAGAGATCGAAATTTAATTGGTTTAAAGGTATCTCGGAATGGACCAGCGGTAAACCATTTATTATTTGCTGATGACACAACGTTTTTCTGCAAATCCGACGCTACATCTTGTCACCATCTCCGGGAGATATTACGCAAATATGAGCGAGCATCCGGTCAATTAATTAATGTAGCCAAATCGACCATTGTGTTCTCTTCTAAAATGCCGGCTGCTAGACGTGTAATGGCGAAACAAATACTTAACATTCATCAAGACGGAGGCTTAGGCAAGTACCTCGGTTTGCCGGAGAATTTTGGTCGCCGGAAACGCGATATCTTTACGACCATTGTTGACCGGATTCTTCAACGAGCTTTAGCTTGGTCAACCAAGTTCCTCTCTGGTGCAGGCAAAGAAGTGCTTCTCAAATCCGTCCTCTCTGCAATCCCGACATACGCGATGTCGTGTTTTAAGCTCCCTTTATCTCTTTGTAAGCAAATTCAATCGGTTTTAACTCGCTTTTGGTGGGATGCTAAGTCTGATGAAAGGAAGATGTGCTGGATTGCATGGAGCAAAATGGCTGTATCGAAGGATAAGGGTGGTCTTGCCTTCCGTCTCATTGAAGCCCATAACACCGCCTTGTTGGCCAAGTTAGGTTGGCGATTAATGCATAACCCTAGCTCCCTGTTTTCACGCATGCTCCTTGCAAAGTATTGTAACTCACATGCATTTCTAGACGTCGTACCAAGTCCAAGCTGCTCCCATGGCTAGAGAAGTATATTATGTGGCAGAGATCTCTTGCGCAAAGGGCTTGGCTGGCTGATTGGCGACGGCTCCTTTGTTCGTGTTTGGAAAGATCAGTGGCTTTCTACCTCACAACCGATCTGTCCAATGGGACCGGCACCACTACAAGACATAGACCTGCGAGTTTCTGATCTCATTACAACCCAGCGGACTTGGAAATGGGATGTTATTTCTCGAATCCTTCCTCAGTATGAGCAACACTTTCATTGTCTACCTTTAAGTGCAGGAGTGTATGAGGATCGGCTGGCCTGGTTGCTGGAAAAGAGTGGCAAATATAGTTCAAAATCAGGTTATAAACTTGAACTGTTGGAGCTAGAAGCGACGCAACAATCACACTTCCCTTGGCGGCAATGTGTATGGAGGACTCAGGCTCTACCAAAGCTGAAGCATTTCTTGTGGAAGGTTGTGCATGGGGCTTTAGCTGTCCAGTCACAGTTACGAAGCCAGGGTGTAATGGTGGCTGAAGCTTGTCCTAGATGTGGCCATCAAGAAACAATTGAGCATGTTTTACTACATTGCCCGTTTGCTCAAAAGGTTTGGGACATTGCTCCTATACAAACTCCTATGTTTCCTTCTCCGCCATCGCTTGAAGAGTTTCTTAAGGCAGCTCCTCGATTTCAAATTCTTCCTCCTTTGGGCATTGTCAACACAAGTTTGTATGTGTGGATCCTTTGGCGATTATGGACAGCACGCAATAATCTCGTATTCTCATCTATTGCATCATCGGAGGAATAGGTCCTCTCTTCGGCTATATCCTAGGCACGTAGCTGGATGTTGGCTCAGCTAGAAAAGCCTTTACCGCGGCAGGTCTCGGCGGTGACAAAACCAATTCACTCTAGTGTTTCTTGCTTCATTGACGCGGCATGGAAGGCTAATACTTTTACCTGTGGATTAGGTGTCTCTTTCCATTCTAATACGGTTGTTACCTTGTGTGAACTCTCAGAAGTAAGGAACAATGTGTCTTCACCTCTTCATGCGGAAGCTCTTGCTCTTCTTTTGGCGTTTCAAAAAGCCATATCGATGAGTTATCGAGACGTTTGTTTCTACTCTGATTCTCAAGTACTTATCAACCTTCTCAAGGGTCATGAGGCTCACAATGACATTCATACGGTTTTGTGGGATATTCGCAATGCTGTAGCTTATTTTCAAAATGTTTCTTTCTCTTTTATTCCCCGCTCTCAGAATTGTGAAGCGGATACGCTAGCTAAAACTGCTCTGGGTCATTCCTAGTGAAGGCTTTTATGAAATAAAACATCTTTTTTGCCCAAAAAAAGACTTCATATTAATTTACTATCAATATGAAATCATGAAAAGCTAATTTACTATCACCTTGTTCACTATTATGCTTTTGTATATGCTTTAGATATATGTGACTGCTTCAGTTTTTTCCAAGAAATCAATGAATTGCCGAGTAGGACAAAACATCTATTGGGTCCAAAAAAGGTACACAGTCCTAGTAGCCTTGCTAAACGGTGATTCAACGTAGTTTTCACATCTTGAAATCAAGCCAATATTTAGATAAAACAAGAAGCCTAACCAGAGTTTGAATACAATTTGATATGTAAACCTCTGTTACAAGTTAATAAAATACATGGCCTAGCCTTCTTTTTTGATACCATACATTAAACAAACCACATTTTATTGTGCTTGAGGTGGAGTTTTCATTAACTGAACTAAAGTATTTGAGCTCATGTGTAGTTTGAGCTATGTAAACTAAACGACCAATGAGTCGTTCGATACTGAGAGACATTAGCAAATAGTGGTCTATCATTAGAAGCGAGACGAAGATTTTCTTCCATCAAGATAGTGGTTGGAGGTCCACCCATAAGACTGTATTCAAATATTAAGTCAAAAAAATATTTGCGCTATGAAAGATATATACCTTTACTGTTGTGAACTAGGAAACTACCCCAAAAAAATACCTCAAGGGTCTCAAATCCTTCATGCAGAAAAATTTGTTAATGTAATCTTTAATTTCAAAAACAACATCTAAATAATTACCAAAGACATATCAAGTCATCAACATTTATAAAGATGTGGAGCATTGTGGACCCGCGAACTCTCGTGAAAACTGTGTATCATTTTGACACTGAAGAAATTCGTAACTATGAGAAATGTGACATAAAGTTTGTCCTAATCGCTATGGGCTAATGGGCCTCGAGATGATTTGGTCCATTAGGATGGTTTGTTGTTCAAAGGGTTACAAAGAAGAGTCTAAGCTTGAGTAATGACCCAAAATACAAAACAGAGAAAGCGAAGGAGAAGAAGTAACAGAATATAACAACTTTATATCATCTTCTTCATAGTCTTGATCATTGATTGTAGCCATTTTATAAGGCATAGAAAAACCTTGTAAACACAAGCTCATAGTGAAGTTTTCCAGGCCACGATCCTGAAGAGAGACGTACCCGGTTCAAAGGGGAACTCTATAAAATTTGTGTGTGCTTGATTCTTTCTTTATTCTTTCTTACCCTATTCGTGTGAGTCATTCATAGATTGAGTTGCAAATCAATATGTGTAAACAAAACATGAGATTGTGAGTTAGAGAGCAAGAAAGTAAATAGCGAAGAATCGGATCTGAATCTACAACAAATGGTATCAGAGCGCAGGACCTATAGCGATCTGTGATTCAGAGGTGATTCAAAGAAGTCAAGGATCGAGAAACTTACAGTTGATTAGCTGATCAAACTGAAACTTCAGGGAGTTATCTTTGTTAAAATCTTGATTTGTTGTTGAAATCTGTCTATTGATACTTCTGGTGTTTGAAGTATTGACAGCTGCTATTGATCTATGATTATTTTCGCATCTTTGGTTATCTGCAGGTAACAAAGAAGGAAGAAGATTAGTATATCATGGATCCAACACCAGGCACATTCGAAATTGAGAAATTTGATGGCAACAGAGACTTTTTCCTATGGAAGTTCAAGATGCCAGGACAATTGGAGATACAAGGATTACTCTCAGTGATCCAAGAGGAACCTTCTCAGACATCAGAAACAACTAAGGGTAAAGAAGCTGAAGATGTTAAGATAGATCCTAAAAGGGCTGAGAAGGATCTTCGGGTGAGAAGCTTGTTCAGCACTTGTTTAAGTGATGTTATCTTGAGAAAGATAATGCATGAGACTACTGCATTGGGTATGTAGAGAGCCTTAGAAAAGGATTATCAGATAAAGTATTTATCTAATAGGATCTTCTTAAAGAAGAAGTTCTCATGTTATAAGATTGAAGAGGACAAGTCAATAGAGGAGAATGTGGATACGTTCTTGAAACTGATAGCAGACCTGAGGAGTTTGAACATCACTATCTCAGATGAAGACCAAGCTACTCAGCTTTTATCTGGAATACCATCAGCATATGAACAATTGGTTCATACTCTTCAGTATGGTTCAGGGAAGGAAACCTTAACAGTCAGTGAAGTTATCACTGCTGCTTATTCAAAGGAAACAGAACTATAGCAGAAGGGGCTGTTAGGTAAGGCTAAGATCTCAGAAGGATTGATGGTAAAATCAAGGGGAAGATTTGAGAAGAGATCTCAAGGTGGTGGTGGAAAACCACACTGGAACAATAGGTCTAAGAGTAAACAAAGATCAAAATCTAAGGGAAAGTCAAATGAAAAATCTGAGAAGGGATGTTGGGTCTATGGAGATGAGAATCATTAGAAGAGGGATTGCCCTGAAAGGAAGAAAGGGTAAAATAGTAATAGATCTCAGACATCAGCCAATATTGCAATGACTCTACCTGAGCCCATTGCCTTAGCAACAAGTCTAGTAACCAGTGAGGATGAATGGGTGTTAGACTATGGGTGCACATTTCACATAACACCCAGAAATGAGCTTCTGAGTGATCTGGTAGAATTTGATGGAAACCGAGTTCTAATGGGAAATAACACTTACTGTCTGGTGAAAGGAATGGGAAAGGTAACTATTGATAATGCATATGGAAGGGTTGTCACTCTCAACAATGTGAGGTATGTGCCAGAGATGGGAAGGAATTTAATTTCCTGTGTCCAACTTGAACAGTATGGATGTAGATACACTGGTGCGGATTTTATAGTGAGTTTTTATAAAGGAAATCAAAGGGTGTTGTCAGGAAAGTACAACAATGGCTTGTATTATCTTCAGGGGTCTGTGAAACAACTTCATGCCAATGTGGCTAGAGGTACTAAAGATAAGACAAAATTGTGACATTCAAGGCTGGCTCATATGAATTTTAAGTCCATGGAGTTTTTGGAAAACAAAGGATATCTAAGAAAAAAAGAAATCAAAGGGTTAGGATTCTGTGAAAGATGTACAATGGGAAAGTCTCACAGGCAGAGTTTCGCCAAGGCAGAGCATAACACTAAAGAGATTTTAGAGTATGTTAATTCTGATATGTGGGGTTCTCCTAGTATAACTCCTAGCCTATCAGGAGAAAAGTACTTCCTAACTTTTATTGATGACTTTTCAAGAAACGTGTGGATCTATTTTCTGAGGTCCAAGGATGAAATGTTCCAAACATTCGCAGATTGGAAGGACCTAGTTGAAAATCAGACAAGAAAGAGGCTGAAATGCCTTAGAACTGATAATGGACTAGAATTTTGTAATGCTCAATTTGATAAGCTATGTAGAGACGCGGGGATTAAAAGACATAAGACATGTCCATATACTCCACAACAAAATGGAGTATTAGAAAGGATGAATTATATTGGGATGGATAAAGTTATGAGTATGTTATTTGAGTCAAGCTTAGTAGGTGAGTTTTGGGCTGAGGCAACTTCCACTGCAGTAACATCATAAATTGGTCACCTGCTACAACATTAATTTTTAGATACCAGAGGCTGTGTGGTCAGGCTCTAACCCGAGCTATGATCACCTAAGAGTGTTTGGGTGTCTAGCTTATGTTCATAAGTAAGGGAAAAGATTAGTCCAAGGGCTATTAAAAGAGTGTTTTAGGATATGCTCAGGGGACTAAAGGTTACACGGTATGGCTAATTGAAGAGTGTAAAGTGGTGATAAGTAAGGATGTGATTCTAAATGAGACCAAGCACTACAAGGATGAAATCTCAGAACCTAAAGAGAAGTCATTGTCATACAGCTCTGAAGGGAAAACAAAAAGGAAAGTATATTTTAGCAGAAATATAGAAGAATTTCTAGGTGAGAGTGAGTCAGAAACTGGTACTAATCAAGCTGGAGATTCTGAAACTCATGAGGTGGAAGAGAGTAATCTAGACTCTCATGTCCTGTCAGATTTAAGCATAGAATCAGACAAAGATGAACAGATTGTTACAGAGGATCCAGTGAATCTGGAAAACTATATGCTAGCTAGAGACAGAGAGACAAATTTTATGGCATCTGCTCTTGCTAGTGTAGAACTCATTGAGTTTGGGGAACCTAAAAATTTTCTAGAAGCTATGGGAAGTAAAGACAGAGGGTGGTGGAGTAAAGCTGGAGATGAAGAGATGGATTCACTCATGAAGAATCACACTTGGGATTTGTCAGACAGGCCATTGAACCAAAAGGTGATAGGCTGCAAATGAGTTTTCAAACTAAAACCAGGCATTCATGGGGTTGAGAGACCAAGATATAAAGCAAGATTAGTGTCAAAGGGGTTTTCTGAGGTTAAAGATGTTGATTATAATGAGGTTTTTGCTCCGGTTGTGAAGATCATGTCTATTAGGTTGTTACTTTCTGCGGTGGTTAATAAGGATCTAGAGCTAGAACAATTGGATGTGAAAACAGCTTGTTGTATGGTGTTTTGAATGAAAGGATCTACATGGATCAGCTTGACGGATATGTGCAGAGAGGTTTTGAGAATAGAGTTTGCCTACTAAGGAAGTCCTTGTATGGACTGAAATAGTCACCAAGGGAATGGAATTTTAGGTTTGATTCATTCTTTGTGAAACAGAATTACAGAAGGAGTGAGTATGATCCATGTGTGTACTTGAAGGGTTCAAGTTTAGATGACATGGTTAACTTACTCCTTTATGTGGATGACATGCTTATAGCATCTAAGAGTAAGCTTGTGATAGAAGAATGAAAGAAAAATCTCAAAACAGAGTTTGAGATGAAAGATTTAGGACCTGCAAGGAGGATTTTGGGAATGGATATTCACAGAGACAGAGAGAAGGGTATTCTTACTCTGTCTCAAAGAGATTACTTAGAGAAAGTTTTAAAAACTTTTGGGATGTGTGACTGCAAGGCAGTGACCACTCCTTTGGGACCTCAGTTCAAATTAACGAGCTTAAAACAAGAAGAATCTGATGAGAAATTGATGGTGATGGAGAACATACGTTATTCAAGCGCAGTGGGCAGCCTGATGTATGCAATGGTTGTATCTCGTCCATACTTGGCCTATGCGGATGGTCTAGTGTGTAGGCTCATGTCAAATCCTGGACAAGAGAACTGGTCAGCTGTAAAACGGATAATGAGGTATATACAAGGTGCAAGGAAAGTGTGCCTGTGTGCCTGACCTTTACTAAGGGGGATGACTTTAGGATCCATGGGTACTGTGATTTAGACTTTGCATCCGATCTTGATAGGAACAGATCAATCACTGGTTATGTCTTCACCGTGGGAGGGAACACTGTGAGTTGGAAGTCTACACTTCAGAAGGTAGTGGCTTTGTCCACAACGGAGGCTGAGTATATGTCTATGTCTGAAAGTGTAAAAAAGGCGTTGTGGTTAAGAGAAATATGTGAGGAAATGGGATTCAAGCAGGAAGAGAAAGAGATACACTGTGATTCACAAGGAGCTATTCATTTAGCTAACAATTACACGTACTCAGGTAGAACAAAGTATATTGCAGTGGAATACAATTTCATCAAAGATATCATTGCAGAAGGAATTGTGAAGTTAATCAAGATAAATACTTCAGTTAATCCAACAGACATGTTGACGAAATCATTACCTGGAGAAAAATTTGTCGGGTATTTGAGGAAACTGAAGGTGATTGAGACCTAATTGGTATGTTCCTTCATCGTCTGAGAAGGTGGAGGGACGACGATAGCAGGTGGGCTAATGAGGTAGAGAGCTGCTGGAAAATCCGACATCATGGCTTGTTGGTGACGGTGGTTTCCGGGATCGAGAAGTGGTTGAGTCGTCAGCTACGGAGGAGAGAGTAGCGACGACATTAGGGCAAATCTTTTGTCAAGGTGGAGTTTGTGAGAAATGTGACACAAAGTTTGTCCTAATCGCTATGGGCTAATGGACCTCGAGATGGTTTGGTCCATTAAGATGGTTTGTTGTTCAAAGGGTTACAAAGAAGAGTATGAGCTTGAGTAATGGCCCAAAATAATAAACAGAGAAAGCGAAGGAGAAGAAGTAACATAATATAATAGCTTTATATCATCATCTTCTTCATAGTCTTGATCATTGATTGTAGCTATTGAATAAGGCAGAGAAAAATCTTGTAACCTCAAGCTCATAGTGATTTTTCCAGGCCACGATCCTGAAGAGAGACGTACACGGTTCAAAGGGGAACCCTAGAAAATTTTTGTGTGTTTGATTCTTCCTTTCTTCTTCCTTACCGTATTCGTGTGAGTCATTCATAGATTGAGTTTCAAATCAATCTGTGTAAACAAAATGTCTCTCTTCATAGATGTGAGATTGTGAGTTAGAGAGCAAAAAAGTAAATAGCGAAGAATCGAATCTAAATCTGCAACAGTAACCAAGTAAACTCATCAAAAGCTTTGAAAACCAGTAGCGAGCCGTTTGACGCAAACCGAATTAAAATTTATGTAATCGCGTATTAATTAAGAACCTAAATGTTGAAAGCCTGGTAATGGCTTTATGTAAATTCTTCTTTATATGACAATGTAGAAAAGAATTGAATAATGCGAAGTTGTATTTTGTATAAGCTCATAGGGAGTTCAACCATTGAATAATGGAGTTGGAGTGAGGTTTATGAGATATGATGTATTCAATGGAGTTGGAGTGAGGTTTATGAGATATGATGTTGTAAGGATGCTTCCTCCCCATAATGTTTAGGTAAGTGACTTTAAAATTGAATGGTGTTGTCTTATTCGAAAGGTATCGATGCACATCCATTTTGTTGTGATATTGTAAAAGATGATGTTTAGTGGAGAATTACTATTCTAGAAAAGTAATGTTTTAGTGAAACTTGATTTGGACTTATGCGTAGGGTTACACAAAAGTTCCATATTTTAAAAGAAGGAGACGCCACCGAACAAGTAGGTCAGAACAAAACCCAGAAGAAGAAGAAGCTCAAGCCGACGGTGGGTGAGTTATTCCCACTGTTATCGGTCCCCTTTTTCGTTTTATTGCCTTGTTTTTTTCCTCCTTCGATCTAATTTGTAGTGGACCGATATGTTTTTGTCTCTGCACAAGATCTGTGTTAGCGGTTGTCTTCTCAGGTGTTCTTGAGCAGACTCCGGTGATTCTTGCTTCGTGAAGGCTGAACGAGGCGCCGGTTACAAAGCTGGGAGAAGGAGGTCGGATTTTGGCGTGATCTAAGCCTTTTTGCTTCAGATCTGGTTGTTTGTTGGGATGATTCGCGAAGTCTAGAGGAGGAGAAGCTCGTCACGGTTGTGATTGAGGCTGGTTCTAAGGCAAAGCTCCTATGAGTCTCGTACCAACTATCCATCGGCTCTGGTTTTCCTAGCCTTAAGGTTTTCTCTGCCGTCTTATTTAGGTTTGGTCTCGTCGGAAGGTTAGATACATAACAGCTTTCTAGAGGTTAGTGTGGAGAGGTGTCTTCGGCAATCTCCTTTTTGGTTAGTAGTGAAAGATTTCAGTGGGTGAAGCTTCAAGTTCGAGGAGTTGTGCTTGCCCTTTGGTTGAAGACTATGGTTCATCCGGTTTTCGTCGAAAGGGCTTGTGGAGGTATTGCTCAATTGCATTTGGCTTTCAGGTAATCGTTGTCAAACATCGTTCCTCGTTGCATGTGGAGTTGTCGTGTACTCGTGGCTTCTATTAGTAGAAGCAATATAATGTGTGACGGTTTTCTTCTCACAATTCTAATAAGTTTGGCCATGAATGCTTTTCCGCTTATTTCTGCTTTCGATCTTGTTGTTTTTGTCCTTTTGGAGTTTTATTCCGTGTTCTAGAACGCTCGTTATTGTATCTTGCACTTCTTTAGTGTTATGATTTCTTCAATTTCCGATTTATATCGGCTTTTGGCTCCGGAAGGTGTTGCTGTTAACCTCGCCGGCTCTTGACTCCGAAAAAGATTTTCACTTTTACCGGCTAATTGTAAGCTTTTGTTTTAAGTTAATAAAAATTCAGTAGATGGATAAAATATATATATATATATATATAAAATTAGCTGCGTGATGCTATTTGAGTTTGAGTATTGTACTTGTGTTTATAATAAAATAGTGGCTGTATATCAACTCTACAGGCGGAGTATGAAAGAGGAGTGAGGCCAATATTCCATCTGAATTCCAAAATTATTTTAAAATCAAGCTAAAAACAAAAAGTACATTCCAACAGAATTGCTAGCATGTATAAAAGTATTTCTTGCCAAAAGAAAACTAAAATAATAATAATAATAATAATAATATACTTACTCTCTCCCTCTCTCTTCCCCTCTTCTCTCAAGAGAAACCACAAATATTCAAGAAGAGCCCATCAATAGAAAAGGGTTTAGTTGCTTTTATCTTTCTATCTTTATCACCAATCCTAAATAGCAGTGACAATGTCTTCATCGCCTTCTGGTTCTTGGCCTTTGGTACTGTTATTAGTAATATGGTGCATGATGGTAGGAGAATCAAATGGAGCTTCGAACAATGTAAAAGTGGGAAGCATTTCAAAGGTGGAAGACGCTGAGAATTTTCATATATATTACGGACAAACCTTTAAAGTTATCAAGAACACCATTGATGGCAAGAGCTATCTCCTGATTCAGGTCCTTGTCTTTTCTCATCAGGTTGTCTTTCTTTTTGTGTTCAAAATGTATGGTATGTGTCTTAAAATTAAAGGTAATATGTAGAATGCTTCAAGAATGGCGGTTCGAACAAAGTATTGTACTTCTAGGATAAAGTCCTATGTGATTCCACTTCTTAACTATTCAGTAGACACTCAATCTTCTCAAGGTTTGCTCTGTTTTACTCCCCTGTTTTTCCTCTGTTTTAAAATACTTTGATTCTTAGATCTCTCGGTTTTTGCTTGTTCAGGAGGCGTTCCGGTTTCTTTCTTCGAGGTAAACACTCCTTATACCGTTATATGTTTTAGCATTTCAAGAAACATAAGATCTATAACTTAGTTACGATCACGCACTGTGGATTATTGTTTTATGATATTCAGATTATATTTTGTATGATCATTATCGACAGCTGCTTGGATTACTTGGGAGCTTGAAGGGAATAACATCAGACACGGTGGCTTCACCCTGTGTTTTGAAACTACTTGAGGCAGGGGAAATACTTAAGCTTAACAAAAGTGAACAACAAGAGCAGCTAGTGTCTCAATTTGCTGCACATTTCATCAGCGACACAGATCAACCTCAAACGTGCAATTTTGCAAACTTTTTCCCACTCAGCGAAGGCACACCACTTCAGGTGCCAATCGTTAGCTTTGCATAGACAAGAACCCAACCAAAAAGTAATCACCAGTTCACGTTTTTTTTTTTTTTGGTTTCCTTGTTTTGTAATCTTGAAAAAGCGAGCGGAGTGGATCAAATTCCTTGGAGCTTTTACCAATCTTGAAACTAAAGCCAATCAAGTCTATGATGCTGTGAGTGCTAGTAAGCGATTATCTTTGAAAAAATCTACCTACAATTGTTGTTTATAAAGTTTGTTATGGAGCCTTGTAGGTCAAAGCAAGCTATACTTGCTTGTCTCAAATGGCAGCCAACAAAACCAAATCCTTCAAACCAATTGTAGCCTGGATGGAGTATGATGAAAATGTACGGAAACGTTTTCTTCCGTCTTACAAGAACAGTATACTTGTAATACGAATATGGATGTACATTTATGGTTTTATACTAACAGTATATTTACTTCATCTAGAAGGGAGGGGTATGGTGTTTTACAAAGGAATCGCATAAGCTGAAGGTACACGTCTTAGCTCCCAACACTTGGTATTCTTCGATTGAATACTTAGAAGCATCTTTGACACTGAACATTATGCACACAAACACAACAGTTTATAGAAGATGCAGGTGGTGAAAATATTGACATGTCTATAAACAAGATCACTTACAATGTCTCTGATCCTGATGAATTAGATGCACTCCATGCCATTCTATGCGTAAGCGGGTCTTACTTGTTCTGATTTGATATTGATAGGCAGAAAAGTTTATATGCTTAGCCTCAAAAACGACTTATTTGTCAGACTGTGGATGCGGTGATTGATGAAACGGTCTCATCTGACCCCCAAAATTACACCCAGACAACGTTCTTGGAGAACCTTAACCTGCAGGATAATTCCTGTTTTGCGTTTAATCAGAGCATCTGGAGATATGACAAAAGGGTCAGAGATGGAACAACTCTGGGTAAGAAATCTTATACATTCATTCTTAAGATTCTACTCATTTGAGCTAAAACCGAGTTTTTGTATTTTGAGAATGAGAAGACTGGTACGATGGAGCAATCTCGCAGCCAAATTTGGTACTGGCTGACATTATTGAAGTCTTGTTTCCAACCGGAAACTACACAACCTCCTACTTCAGAAATATTGCCAAGGTAACAAAACCTAATAAGAAATGTTATTTGTACCTAGCCTAGTCTTGAACTGTGATATGTTTTGTTACCCAAAATAAAGAAAGTCCAAGACCGGTTCAGCCAGTCATATGCATATAATTAAGTCTATCATATGTATATAGTTAAGTCTACCTTTTTAGAATAGCGGCGCATTGAATCCTTACACCGGGCTCTTTACTCGAGATAGGCTTACAAAGAGCTCGCGCTCTCTAAGCTAACACTCGAATTTGAAAACAAAAATTAAGAAGTATATTCAAGTAGGACAGTACAAACCAGGGGTGGATTGGTCTATCACACCCATATATTCATATAACTTCATATAACTAAGGTGTTCTCACTTGTTCCTCCAACTATTGCATTTGGATGTAATTATCAGAAAATGTTGTTTGCTGTAAATTATAAGCATGATAAAGATGAAATATTTAGATGCAAATTAAAACTAATAAAAAAAATTAAATATTTTGGATGAAATTATTAGTAAAACTTAGATGAGTTTTGTTCATCCAAAAAATTTATAAATGTCTAAAGTTGTAAAATCCACAAAAAGTTGCAAAATTTGCAAAATTCTGCATAAGCCCTGCAAAACACAAAATCCACAAAATTTGTCATTTCCGCAAAACAACGTGAAAACAGAAAATGTTTAAAATCAATGAAGTCGGCGAAAATAGCAAAATTCGCAAACTGTAAAAACAAAAAATATGCAAAACCGCCAAAACCAAAGAACCCGCAAAACAAAAAAATTGCTTAATTCGTAAAAACTGTCAAAACTGCAAAACCGCCAAATCCATAAAAATCGCAAAACCGCAAAAACAGTAAAACTATCGCCAAAAACGACAAAACCGCAAAACTACTAAATTCGTAAACAATGTAAGAACCGCAGAAAACGCAAAACTTCAAAATCCACCAAAACCTCGAAACCCGCGAAAATCGCAAACGTGCAAAAACTGCTAAAGCCGCAAAATATGTCTAACCACAAAACAACTAAAACCGCCAAACCACAAAACCATTAAAACTAGGAAAATCGTGAATCACGAAATCCATAAAAGTTGCCAACTGAAAACCATTAAAAACAACAAGAGCTGTGAAGTCCGCAAAATCGTAAATGCCAAACAAAATTTGTAAAACCTCGCAAACAGTGAAATCTGCGAAAACCATAAAATCCGCCAAAATCGTAAAACCGTCAACCCCGCCAAAACTCTGAAAACTCGCAAAATCGTGAGGTCCAAAAAATCTGTAAATACTGCCACTTTTGCAAAGACTGTTAATACCGCAAAAATTGATAATCGGCCTTTTCGGTTTTTAAAATTTTGCCGCAAAAACGTCAAAATACGTAAAACAGTTAAAACCGTCAAAAACCGTAAAAGCTCTAAAACTACAAAAACCGCTAAACTATTAAAAGAATTGATGAAAGAGAATAACTTATTTTATAAGAAAATAATTTGTTATAAAAATAATTGTTTGATGTGTCTAGTACTATTACAATGCACAAACGAACAAATATGCATTCAGATGTTGTATTTAGATGCAAAATCCAAATGCCAAAACGAATAACATCCGAATGCAGCAACCGTATGCTGCATCCAGATACACAAACGAACACGATGTAAATTGAACTAAATTTGAGTTCAAAACATATCATCTTTATTGGTTTAGCATATTTTTAACCTCATAATTATACATGGCAGGGCGAAGGAGTCATAAACATCAGTCCAGACATGTGTGATAGAGACACATCATTGCCGTTAGTTCCTACCCTTCCTGCTTGTGGATGATGATGATGTCCTTGTACTTTCTTGGCTCAAATCTTGGGTCAAATCTTCTCTCAAGAAACGTTTATTTGCAGCGTTAATTAGTTTTTTAGAGATACCCTTTTTTTATCTTGTCCAAGATTATTGAGGAATTATGCATTGAACTAATAGCAGGTATGTCTAATATAGAATGCAGACAAACAATGGTTATTTGCTTTGCTTGTTTTAATCCCTTGTGTACTCACACGTATGAAGTATGAGAAAGTGGGCATTTAATGTCCACGTTTGGCAATATAGCACATTTGTTAACTGAAGATAAATTAAGTTCCAGATGAAAATAAAGAAGAAGAGGGAGGTGAAGATAAGAAGTATTATGTGAGTGTGTATTGGAGAGGAATTGTTTCATTTTTTTTTGTTCCTCAAAATCCATTTATTAAGTTTCTGGACCGTTGTTCTTTTCTAAAGAAGTGAGGCAACCGTGGTTCTAACATAAGTAGCAATTACATTTTTTAACTTTGCCGTTTTAGCAAGATTATCCGCAGTAACAATCAAATTTCTAGGGGCGAAAAAAAAAACAATCAAATTTCTAGGAATATAAAAGATATGAAACGAAAGGAAAACACTTCTTAATTAACTGTTTCCTAAAGAAAGAAGTTTTCAACTGTTTATCTTCTCTAGCAAAACATCTTATAAGATTTGAATAACACATTCATGCTCCACCAAAGTACGTAGGACAACATCAAAAACCAGTTAAATTTTGCAAGATAAATAAGCTTTCTTTTTTTTTTAAAGGGATTCTGCAATGTGAAAACTTATAGCACAAAATCTGCGACTACAAATTCAAGCCGAATAATCTGTAACCATTGAGGCTCGACCTTTTTGAAGTTTTACATAAGAACTACCCAGCCTAACTCATTCTACCAAAAACATAGAATTTTCGAGAAACTGATGAGTGTGAAACGACCACACCCCCTTAGATTTGACCCTAATCAATTTGGGCTATGCAGAAGAAAATGTCCAAGAAGGAAGCCCACAAATAAAATCCATAAAAAATGGAAGGAAAAAAGGTCCGGCCCCGAAGGGAAAAGGACACCCAAGAAAGATCATTTAGTGCACCTCACATTGGCGCTACTGAGCATTAAATGCACCTACATGCCTTGGGTCTCATTAAATGACTCATCACATCCGCTGAATGACGCAAAAGCTAGAACCTTCTCCTCATACAAGGTGACTAGCTCGGAGAAATCATCATCACGTAGGGTTACTGTAGCAACGAAATCCCACTATGAATACAAGGAGAAATTCATAAATGCAAAGATTGAGTGACTGAGAGAGAGAAAACTCTCATTTAATACTTGTAACTTAGAAAGAGAAAGAAAGAATCGAGCTTTGCTCATCAATAAACTAAAATCTCTTCACAAGTTCCTCCGAGCTTCTTATCTTAAACACTCTCTGAGACTGATTTTATTTAAACGAGATTTCCGACCTTAATCAAATCATCAAAAAATCATGTTCGGTCAACTATACAAAGCTCAAAATCTAACTATGAACTTCAGTTCAACAATTGGTGCCTCTGTGAGGATATCAATACTATTATAACACTAGAGATTCTCCAATTGATGACACCTAAGCAATTTTATATAATAAGAAATTGATACTTGGAAAAAAATATTAAAATCAAATGACCAATCAAAACAAAACATAAAAACACATCATCTTTAATATCACTTATTTTATGCTTAAGTTTCAATCTTTATAATTAAGTATTGTTTGAGGTGTCTTTCCGACTTCATCGGTTCATTTGGATTTCGGAATTTGACTAAAAGTTTCAAAATATAATTGACTAATATTTTATTTTCATATTCATCTATATTTGCATCTACATCTCCACATAAGTATAGAAATTTTTTTTAGAGATAATCCAAAGATTTTAATTTGTATTAAACTTTATTTTTAGTAATTAGATTAGAAAGAGTAGAAAAGTGGTTAAAGATTTCACATATTTATAATTTCAATTTGAATAAATAATATGTTTTTGATCACCACGAAAAAGTATAATAAATAAAAAAAAAGTATAATAAAGATCACCAAAGATGATAAAAATATGTAGGAATTAATGTGTTTTTGCTAAGTTATATGTAATTACTTTATATACATAGTTTAATCATGCATTACATGTGATAGTAAATAAAAATAATCTCCGACATAGTCAGAGTACTTATCTAGTTTCAAGAAAAGCTCTAGATGCAAGAAGTCATCTTGAAAAAAAACCAATGTTGACCATGTCGACAAGAATCACGCCCGAAGCGACAACATCAACTAATGCCGCTAGAAATCCGACCATCATTTCAACCATGACCAGCGCCAATGACAACTTGGCGGCTCCTCCAAATGCCATGACCGACGTTCGAAAAAAAATGTGACCCCATCAGCCGAGAACCCATCAACTCAAGTGCCGAGGGCAACACCAATCACTACTTTGACAGACATAGGAGTGATATTACAAGCGCATGGCTAAAGTAGACGACATGGTTCAACAGACCAATGTTCAGTTCGAGGCTATGTCAACGCCGAACCGTAACCACGAGGACGTTATTCGTCGCCCTCATGTGAAGCCAACCAATCTCCAGATCAATTCCTCCACCACCTCCAGCGAAACCTGTTTGGGACCCCATCGTCATCGCGTGGCCACCTCCCTAACCACGCCTCACCAATACCATCGCCACACACAATCGTCAATGATCCACGAATAACAACTCCATCCCGAGGAAACAACTCCAATGACGAGAGAGAAAGAGAACTAGAGATCATGAAGATAAAGCTGTAGGTGATAACCTCAAAGGTGCATAAAGCCATCATTTCCACCCCATAAATCGACCACGACTTACGTGAAACCTAGAGTGATCCCTTCACAGTCAGAATCAGAAGCTTCCCACTTTGAAATCCGATAATCTAAAAATCTCGTATTTCGAAGGGAGGACGACCCTAGCTAACATCTGACCGCCTTCAGCATTGCAAAGAAGCAAGCTAGGCTGTCTCTCAAAGAATACGATGCTAGCCACCGCCATCTATTTATCAAAAACCTAGAGGGGATGCACTCCAATGGTTTTCGTGGTTAAGGTCGAACTCCATCGACAATCTCCACCAGCTATCCACCATCTTCCCAAACATTACTCAATGTTTATAAGACAAAGAGCCTCAACAGCCGACCTATAGTCCCTATTTCAAGACCCTAAGGAGCCACTTTGAGCCTTTATCGAGCGCTTCAAAAAAGTGGCATCGCGTATCGCAATCTCCGGCGAAGCTACTCTCCTAACATTAAGAAACGTGATGTGGTACAAGTCGAGCTTCCGTGATGACCTGAAAAAAAAAGCCTCAAACCCTGGAAGATGCTTGACACTGATGCACTTTGTTCACCGAAGTCGAAAACGAAAACCCAGCTATAAGCAAAAAGCACCCTTCGCCAAGGGGCCACCACCAAAAGAAAATATGAAGGACGATTACCACAAGCCTCACCAACATTACGACTGCGAGTACGCCAACGAAAAATTCAAATGCAACTTTTGGAAAAAAAAACTCTTCGTATTTCGTGGCACAGGAAAGACCACAGGACCTTCCATGGAACAAAACGGTCTGAGGGCAAGAAAGAGAGCTTGAATGGTACTGTAGTTTTCACAACCGAACCGGACATGAAACCAAAGAACGTTAACACCTTACCAAACTCCTCGTGCCGAAACNCCCCCCCCCCCTCCCCCCTCGCCCACAAAAAATTAAGTGGATTTAATTCGTAAAGAACAGACTCGATTTTGAGAAAATGAATGAATTCTCCTGTGGATGCTATATATACATTGTATACACTTTCCTAAACAAATTATATACATACACTTTCAATATATATAATAAATTATATGAATATACGGGTAGTTTACTGGGGAGAAACCATATATTTATCGTTAATGAAAGTTTCGTAATAATAAAAAATTTTGAAGGGTTGAATGAACATATGATTTTCTCTTTAACCTACTTTTCTAATTTAAACTTTAAGTTACTCATTTTCGTAATTACAAATTTTAAAACTACCCTACTTTATAGTCCAGATGTTGAAAAGTGATGGAAGGTACTTCTCTACATCATAAACCGAAGTTGTGGTCGCAACGGACCTGCCTAACACCATTAGTTTTGTCTTCTTTGATTACAAACGCATGTGAACAATAAAATAAATAGAGAATACGAATGGCCATTATACGATTTGACCGACTATTTGTGCCTAATCTTTTCTTAATAAATATCATAACATATGTCCTTGTCAAATGCTGTATTGAACATCTTTTCTTTTAAAATTTATTCATAAATAGATGGCCGAACTATACAAAAGTGAATGAAAGAACAAAAAAAATCAAAAATTAAAAGTGAAAACGTACGGAGTTAACATTCAAACCATTTTTCTAGTCTACAATTCACTTCTTTGCACAAACCATTTTTTCTTGTATACGATAGAAATACTACTTGAAACTACTAAAATTACCAAGAATTTGACAAATAGGCTTTGACTTTTTTGCAGTTTCTAAAATAGATTTTGGTTTTTTTTTTTTATTTTTTTAAAACCACTTTCTAAATCATTCATATTTTTAAAGAAGTTGAATTGCTAAATTTTTGAAAATTTTGAGAATTCATATGTAGTTCTAGATTTCGCTCCTGAGATTTTAGATTTGTAAACTCTATTTGCGGATTTAATTGGTATGGTTAACGTTGTAGGTAATTTTATTCCTTTAGAGTCTAGTCTTAGCAAGATCGGGGGCACATAGGTAACCTCCATTGTTAGATGTGTTAACCAAGGCCTTAGCCAAGGGCACATAGCCACGCCAAGACCACAAACTAAGACTGAGCGAGTATTCCCCGTTATATGATTTGAATCTTAGATGTAAGGACAATTACCTTATAGATTTATGGAAATATTTCCTATTGTAAAGATAGACTCGAAACTAGAAATTATTCATAAAAATATGGAAATACTCTTATTTGAATACTATAAATACAAAGGGAAGAACCTTAACTCAAGGATCCGAAACTCATTGTTCAATACTCATACATTGTAATCGATTTCTTTACATATCAATAAAGGATCTTTTACATCTTTGGTTATTGTTCTCTCTCCCTAAAGAATCTCTCAAAAAAAACCCTAAACAGTTTGGCGCTAGAAGGAGGGGAGAGATTTTAATAAGAACTAAAGGAAACATGAGTGAATCCAGCAGTTCTTCCAAACCATAGAAAAGCACGAGTCAAGAGTCTATGACAACGGACGCACCCGCGAAGCAATCCAAAGAAGTTGCACCTTAGACAACAACGGACGATGCACCACTCACAACAAAGCTCCAAGAATACGAGGCAATTGCGGTGAGGCTACGAGAGAAAGAAGCTCGATTAAAGGACCTAGAAGATGAAAAGGTAACTCTCAAGGCCCTGACTGAAAGGGATGCTCAAATGTCAGATTTTGATGACGACGTCGAGAGACGCATCAAGTTCAAGAAGAGATCACGTCGATGCAACAACTAGAAGAAACACCGACCAAAATTTCTAGGGAGGCACACATGCATCAAACTCCAAGCTCAGGGCTTACCCAAACCCCTAGCTCTTACCAGCGGAATGGCCCTAGCAGACTTTATGACGGGAATGCTAACGAGGTCACTGGTTTAGAAGCCCTGCTAATGGGAAGATTGTAAGCCATGGAGAATATGATCAAGCATCTCTCAGGGGTGGCTCCACCAATCATCAAGAGCATCCTGAATTCCTATGCGGATATGCCTTTTGTCGATGCCATAACCCTTCAAGAAATATCAAGGAAGTTTGTTTGACCGATCGTGCCGTTGTATGATGGGATCTCAGACCCCGACACACATATCTTCCTATATCGCCAACGAATGCTCTCTATGTCTGTCAGTCATGAACACAAAGAAGTGTGCATATACAAAGGGTTCAGAGCAAGCCTTACGTGGTCAGCGTTGCTATTGTACTCTAACCTAGCTAATGGCCCCACCGACTCCTTTTCAACACTAACAGATCATTCTTTTTAAGCAATTCGCTAGAATCCGCACCTTAACGCGTACCTCTGATGACCTTTACCGCATTAAGAAACGACAAGGCAAAAGCCTTGAAGAATACTTCCATCGCTTCAACAAAGAGAAGGTGTCAGTCCTAAACTACTTCACCTCCACGACTATCTCTGCCTTCAGGCAAGGATTACTGAACAATGGCAACCTCTACAAAGAGCTTACCAAGAATCCTTGTCACACCATGGAAGACGTTCTCTCTAAAGCCTGGGCGCATATCAAGTGGGAAGAAGATCACGACTACTAAGCCAATTGGCTCGAAAAGCTAGTGCTAAGACTTCCAGTCATGGGAAAGCCTTTAAAGACGACAGATCAAACCCTCGATCAAGAGCCGATAGTTTATCCAAGGGTAACGCCAAGGCATGGTCGAGGCGCTTTGTAAAAGCTGAACATGAAAAGTACTTGCCCATGACATGGCCCAACATGTCTAATACAATAATATCCCCCGTAAAAATTGTGGGTCAGCTGGAAAAAATTTCTGGGAAAGTTATGCGGCCAGTGAAAATGTGAACCCCCACCATAAAAGGGATGCATTCAAGTGGTGCGACTTCCATAGTGACCACGATCTCTTGATGAAGGACTGCATCCAACTAAGATTCAAAGTGAATGAGCAGCTAAGGAAAGGATACATTCGGGAATTCCTCTCAAAAAAAGCCAAGGCCCTCATTCACGAAAAGACTAAAAATGACGCCCCGGCAGGGGTAAGACCTGATTTTCCAAGGCAAGATCGCGTTATCAACTTCACCACTGGTGGATTAGAAGTAAGTGGAGTGATTATTTTCGCCGCCAAGCGAAGCACCCGCACCGCTAAGGCTCACCAGAAGACAGACGTCGTGATGGTCAGAAGTGACTAGCTGGATGACATCATAAATTTTGCCGCTAACGCATAATAGGAAGTTATGTTGCCGAATCATGATGCCCTAGTGATATCTTTGAAAGTAGATTACTGCCTTATGAAGCGCATACTTGTTGACAATGGTAGCTCAACTAACATATTCTTTGCTAACGTCTTGAAAGGGCTAGGTTTAAACAAAGAAGAAATCATCAAAAAGTCCACCTTTCTGATCCGATTTAGCGGTGAAGTGAGGCAAACCATCAGTGAAGTGGTTTTTCCAATATACGTAGGAGGTGTCAATCAAAGAACTAAGTTTTTCAATATGCACTGCCCGTCGGCATATAATATCATCATGTGAAGGCCAATTATATATGACGTGAGAGGCGTTCCGTCAACCCTGCATAAATCCATAAAGTTCCTAACGCCTTGGGGAGTGGATGAGATAAAAGGAGATCAAGAACATGCTCGCTCATGCTACCACACGACCTTGAAATCCATCACTCTACAACCTCAACCAAAAGCCATGGCCATGCGAATTTCGACCGAGTCGCCACGTCGTGGAAGCAATCCTCAGACGCCAATGCCAAACATTGGCTCGGGGGAAAGACCCTGGGTAAGAGAAGAGCGTAGCGCTGGGTCAGAGGTAGAGCAAGGTAATTTAACCCCTAGTCAATGGCGTTCAACAGAAAATGGAACCCTTACTAGGAGGGTCGTTTTATTTATAATTTTAACTTTATACTTATATTTTATTATCCAATATGCAATGGCAGTCTAGAATAAAAATCAGTTTTCTGCAAAAGAGCGATTTAGCGCCTAACTATTCTTTAAAAAGAAAATGCAGGTATAAATTAACGCCTTAGAGAATAACTAAACCAAGCAAATAATGCTATGGACCACGTTAACCACGAAAACCTGAGTCAGTAGTGACCATGGAAATCTGGCATCCATAGAAAGGAAGCCGCAAGCATTACGAATGTTAGCGACTTTCCTATGGGGGAAAAAGGTACGTCCCTTAACCCATAAAGGCCATGTGCCCATTGAAAATTCATGTATTATGGTCCATGTAACGCGGAAAAGCTCCTAACTGTGGCTAAAAATCCATATAATGCGGAAAATCTCCTAATTATGGTCCATGTAATTCGTACATGCTCCTAAAACCACGGCTGAAAAGCCAAACACTGATGCGAACGAGTAATCATTGGAACATGTGTATCCATGTCCATTCTAGCACACGGCTCATAGAAATCTTTAAAACGTACGATAACAATATTGGCCAAAAAACTAAGGTTACGTGCCCAAGGGACTACGAGTCCAAAAAGGCCATGTGCCCACAGACCTAGTTTCCACCGAGTTTACGAAACTAGCTAAAGGCCAGTACCTCTGATCACAGACTCTGGCCCATGGACCATGAGTCCACCTAAGGCCACGTGCCCACAGGCCTAGCGCCCACTGAGTCTACAAACTCAGTAAGGCCACGTGCCCACCTAGGTTATGTGCCCAAGGGACTACGGGTCCGAGAGATCTATGTACTCATACATGATCAAATGCTATAGAGACTACGATATGGTATTTAAACACTTTTGAGCTCGCGACTCCTACGTATGAAAGTATTAAGACCTGGTCTATCAACGTTAGATGTTAAATAGTCTATCAATTATGAACTTTTGGTTCTCTAGGGCCATGTGCCCTAGGACTTAGATGAAGAATCTAAGTATTCATAAGTCTAACGCCTAAGAGACCACGGTTACTAGGGCTATGTGCCCCATGGTATAACTTTGAATAGTCTTCCAATGACGAACCTTTTGGTCTCTAGGGCCATGTGCCCCATGGCTTAGATGAAGAATCTAAGGGTTCATAAGTCTAACGCCTAAGAGACCAAAGTTACCACACTACGTGCCCCATGGTATGAATTTGAATAATCTGCCAACGACGAACATTTGGTTCTCTAGGGCCATATGCCTAGGGTTTAGATGAAAAATCTAAGGATTCATAAGTCTAACGAGACCACGATTACTTGGGCTACATGCTTCATGGTATGACTTTGGATAATCAGCCAACGATGAACCTTTAGTTCTCTAGGGCCATGTGCCCCATGGCTTATATGAAGAAGCTAAGGATTCATAAGTCTATCGCCTAAGAGACCACAGTTTCCAGGGCTACATGTCCCATGGTATGACTTTGAACAGTTTGCCAACGACGAACCTTTGGTTCTCTAGGGTATGCACCCCATGGCTTAGTTGAAGAATCTAAGGATTCGTAAGTCTATCGCCTAAGAGACCACAATTACAAGGGCTACGTGCCTTTGGTTCTCTAGGGCCACGTGCCCCAAGGTTTAGATGAAGAATCTAAGGATTCAAAACTCTAACGCCTAAGAGACAATGGTTACCAGCGCTATGTGTCCCATGGTATTACTTTGAATAGTCTGCCAACAACGAACTTTTTGTTCTCTAGGGCCATGTGTCCCAGAGCTTTGATGAAGAATCTAAGGATTCATAAGTCTAACCCATAAGAGACCCTGGTTACCAAGCTACGTGACCCATGGTATGACCTTGAATAATTTTCCAACTACGAACCTTTGGTTCTCTAGGGTCATGTGCCCCAAGACTTAGATAAATAATCTAAGGATTCATACGTCTAACGCCTACGAGACTTATGTGTGTTAAGTTTCATCCAAAAACGATATTGTAGCTACAAGTGCACGTCGTCGTTGTAATACTTCAGGTGTCGATCCCACAAGGATGAGTAGTGCACTAAGGATTTGTAGACATTCAAACTAGCTAGGAAGAAACAAAGGTTGGTTGGTTTTAGGTTTTAAAGGAAATAAAGAAATGAAATAGAGTGCAAAAGCAAAGAAAAATCAATGAAAGATAAACGTTAGACAAATAGGAAATCGTAGAGAATGTAATCTAGCATGCAATGGGTTCTACTTTCGGGTACTGTTTAGCTTAGGTATAGAACACAACCAAGAATTATACCCTCTTCACTTTCGAGGTTCGGGGCTCTATACTAATTAACAACCAAGGGACTCAACTTTCGCAGGTCCTTGTAAAAGACAAGAATGCATTAACTATGTGTGTATGATTAATTGTTCACACTTATAGATTGATCCACTTTCGCTGCCTAAATAGAATTGCTCACCAAATACTAGTTTCATCGGTAAATCAAGCTTTTGGAATGAATACCACAATAGATCTACTCACTAACTAGTCTAGTAAGTGAGATAGCATTGAATACGAGCAAAGGTGATAACGTTAATAATAAACCTTAATATGAATCCCTAAAACATGAAGTCGTGATAACCTACTATATAACTAGCAAACTACTCAATATTTAACATTTTAAACACGCAACAAAAAAGATAAGTAAGAATTAAATCAACCAAAGACAAGAGAGGAACGAGAAAACTGATTTATTGTTGAAACAGTAAAGGAAGATTGAATCCTTTGAGATGGGAAGGGCACAACCCCAAAGGATTCGTCTTTGCCTCCTTGAGACTCTAATATAGTATAAAAAAATACAACTCTATGAAACCTACAGGCTAAAAACAAGTATATATAATGTTTGTCCAATGTAGGTCAATTAGGTTAAAATCAAGCCTTTAGGGACTTTTAACCTGGGCATCTTGTGAAAGGGATTTTAACTTAAGTTCTTGGGCTTAGAAAGGCCTGAAGGACATCTACTTTGGTTTTTTTGTTGTCTTAATTGAGACCAAAGTCGTGATCTATTAGTTCTAGCCTTCCTAAGCATCCTTCATCTGCGAGGCAGCAAGACCAATCATCAGTATATTTAGTATAACTCTTGATCCATTGCTCCAAATGATGTGAAACCACTTCCATATGAAATCTAACTTAACTCTCTAGCTCATATAAAAATTTCATCAAAATCTAACAGTGGAAAGATCTTCATCTTGGATGATCATTTTGATGCTTAGAAACTGTCTTGAAACTAGCTTTTGCTCCAATTAGCTCCATAATGCTCCAAAATGCATAGTTTGACCTGAAACGACTCAAAACATACCACGTACAGGAAAAATACACTTTCATGCATAAATTTGCTTAAAAACACTAAGAAAACATACTAAAATCTATAGGAAAGTTGTGAAATATTGGTGTTATCAACTCCCCCAGACTTAGCTTCTAGCTCGTCCTCGAGCTAAGAAAACGAAGAATATAAAAGAGGTTTGAAAACATGGAAACTTACCTGAACTTCTAGAACTCATTGGCAACTTAGACTGATGATATCCACTATGTACCTGCGTTGACATTTAGGTAGAACCCCGATTTTCACCAGAAACTTAACGTCCCGATTCATCAACAATCAACAAGAGTGCCCCAAGTTTTCCATCACTAATCCCTAAAACTACTACGTGCGGTCTCTTCGAGGGAGTATCAATCAAAGAACACATAGACTCAAAATCAATCAGAATCCTAAACAATTTCAGCCTATAATCGATTCATGTCATCTACCTTATTCACTTTTAAATGCTTTTTAGAGGTTGATTTTTCTCTACTTTTCTAGGGTATCAATTTATTTTTCCAATCAGCCTCTTAAGAATAAATTTTTCCTACTTTTCTAGGGTATCATTTTATTTTTTTTATCGATCTCTGTATTCTTTTTTTATTTTAAGCACATTTGGATTTTATTGATTCGAAATTCATCATAAGCATATGCATCTTTTTTGATGATTTTTATTAAATAGAAAAGAGGGGAACTGTAGACTTAATTTTTCCAGGTCTAAAGAGGAATCCGATTCAATGTATACCAATCCCAAGAAGAGAAAATTAAGTTTATTAAATGTTTGAGTTAGCTAAGGATTACCCGGATATCAAGTGATATGATGCCTCGGTTAGCTGATGCATTTGGGTTATCCCGTTCAGTAAAACTGCAGTCAAACACAGACACTAGTCATTAGAAAATTATTTAGTTCAAAGTTAAGCTCATTTCAAAACGACTCAAAAACTACGAAAAGTGTCAAAAACAAAGGAAAAGAAGCATTAGTAACAATAGAATTCCCCCGGACTTAGTTTACACCGTCTCGGTATAAACTCAAGTGAGGAAGGTATTATAAACTAATGAAAAAGATAAGGAATATGAATCACTTAACTACTGGTCGAAATATTGGAGAATGGTACGACCATATGTGATGTTTCGGTAAACCAAATTTTTGCTCGTTTAGCCGTTTTGCAATTCGTGAAGAATGATTCGACCAAAATGAATATCCACTAGAAAATAACATATTTTATAAGTAAAATAAAATTTAAAAGGCTAAAGCTTGTATCTTATATGATTTGCCGAGTTTGGTCTCCGGTAAGCTCAGTTTGGCTCGTTTGATGGAAAACTGAGCTGTCTTTGATTCGGGACCATTCTAGGGCTGGTTTTTATTGATTATTGCCTTATATATATTGCTATTTAAAGGTGAATATTTAATTTGACAGCTTGGTTCGCTTGGCGGAGCTCGTTTTGCATTTGGCCGAGTTTTCTTCGGTTTCTGGCCAATCGGGGTCTCCAAAATGAAATGTCAGCGCCTCAAAATTTATTTGGGTAATTCTTCATATTTTTTCCCCTTTTCCAGGAATTTTCAATGGTAAGACTTGATTCAACTCCTAGATAAGAGTTTTGAATAAACCAATTTCGTCGATTTTGAGTCTCCGTTGAGCCAAAATCTTGTGGTAATCTCTACCAGCCAATCTCTTACATTTTTCTGGAAGTATTTTATATAATCAGCTGGTGTGAAAATTGGTTTGGCTTAGATTGCTCTTAAGATGCTCCGGTTGCGTTCCTCGTCCATTTGATCGCATTTTTGAGCCTTTGAATGTGTTTGAAGAGTGGCTTGGCCTTGATCGTATATTTTGTACCCTAAAAATAATTCTCATTCTGATCACAATACAGCTTGGGTATGATAAAAAATGATACTCCTTCTCAAAGTTCCTTTATAGTATGATTTACAATATCGTCTTCATAGCCTCGCCTTTGAGTCTTAGGATATTTAGGAGTGAATTGACGTCTCAATATTCACCTTATGACCTTATTAAGTTCTGGAAAAAGTTTGGTTAGTTCCATACTTGGGTGATATGGTTTGGCTCGGTTGCAAAATTGCTCGGTTTGAGAACCCGTGAAGCTCCAAGTGTGTGCTTTGTGTTTTGAACGTCCCAGCCTTAAAAACATCTTGATATGATGCATATAACGTGATTTAGGTTCTGGTACTTGAATATTTTGAGTTTGGTATTGATTCGGCCAAGAAAATGCGAAAAACGAATGTTCATCTGGTTTTTTTCGGCAAAATGCTTGTCCGGATGGGTAATTAGTTGGTCGGATGTCAGAAATGAATGGTCAATATGGGCAAAGTCTCGGTGAAGGGTTGGACCGGCTGGTGGAGAGTGTATGACCGCAGTGTGACATGGTATGTCACGTGGTCGATGGTGGTGATGGAGTGCATGGACGGTTTGAGGCACAATGTGCTTAACACCGATCGAGAGTGGAGAATGGGCAGGCGGCCAGTCGTGGATACTCTGTGTGCTGGTCCTGGAGCTGGAAGAAGTATGAGGCATGGAGGCTGCTGGCACCGGTTGGCGTGGATGGGAGGACCAGTTTTCGCCAGGGAGGAGCACGCGACCGGTCGAGAGCTTCGGAAGCCTCGGATGGTCGTGGCTCTTTGTCCGTGGCACTCGGTCATGGCCATTTTGATCCATGGACCGGTGGGAATGCTCCCATGGACCGGTGAGATGTTCAAGATGGTTCGAACGTACCCGAATATGTCCGAATTGCAATTTTCTCTAATTTCTTCAGCTCCGAAGTAATTTCCTACGAAAACAAACTGTAAAAACATTAAAAAAAACATTTTTAAAAATCAAATAATATCCAATATAAACCAAATTAATCATAAGATCAAATCCTAAAAATCAAAAGAATGAAAATAAATTCAAAATTTAAAGAACATATGGGTTGCCTCCCATAAAGCGCTTGTTTAAGGTCTTTAGCTCGACCCCTGGGTTATTTGTAATGTGGTTGCCAGGATAAGGGTTTCGTCAAACCATTTAGTTGCATTTCCGATGATTCAACAAAGATGGCTTCTTGGACGGGAATGAGGAAACTTTGCATAGTAGAATGACTTCTTGATTTTATTGATGAGCTTTGTACTCCATTTAGACACATTCATAACAACACCTCATGGTTTCAAGACTACAATTTCAGTTCTGAAATTTTCTTCTTGCTTGTGAGCAAACCAAGTTTTTAGACTCGATTTTGTAACTTGGATCGTCAGGGTCATCATAGAAGGCATGTGATACACCAATGGTTGGGGTAAAATGTGGCTGGCCAACCCTTGAATCATCATGGTTAGACGTTCTCATTGCTGGTCATGAGGTACATCTTCAAAGCGTGTAAGAACTAGTGTCTTCTCTACACATTTTTCTTCATATTCTTCAAGGTAAGTGTACAAACCATCAAGCTTTGCTCCTAAAGCACGAAGTATATGAGGATCATAGTCCTTATTTTCCATCATCAGTTTGATGAAGTACTTGATATCTCTATGTTAAGTGTTGATCTCATCGGTCTTTATGGCGAAATCTCCAATTTCGCCGTCTAGCTTCTTGTTCTTTATAATAAGGTCATTGTGAATCATATTGAATTTGAAATCATGCTTCACAATGACATTAGAATAAGTAGACATAAGATTCTCCTCATGCTCCTCTTGATGCATGAGCATTCTTCCTTTCGATGCCACAATCCGATTTTCTTTGGTTTGTTAAGTTTCTTCAGTTTCTTCGATTTGAAGATCTTCTTCGGAGACTGAGGATTTTCTCTTGATGGACTCTCGTATTGCAATTAAAGAGTCTTTATGGGTCTGAAATTTACCTTCAAGGTCTCCAAACTTCTTACTTTGGTCGAAGTGCATGCTATTGAGTTTCGTTTTGAACGTTTCATTCGCTTCTCTTTAATCTTTGATGAGTCGTACCACAAAATCATCAATTGTACACTGGAGAGATTCCATTGGAACGTGATTATGAGCTTAAGAAGGCTCTGGACGTGGCTAGAAAAGCGTGAGAATGTGGCTTTGATGATGAACCACATGTGTTGAAAATCTTAGGAACTCATAGTTATCAAAGTTCCTTCGATTCCCCCGAGATTGTGCCCATGGTTGCTGGTATGAATGAAGATTGTGATAATTTTCTAGTAGCAAGGGACTTGGAAAACACTCTCCAATTGTAGGTTGATTGTTGGATCCTTGCAATCGACCATACTCTTGTTGAGTTTGACAGATATCCTCTTCTGAATGAAACCACTCTGAATGAAACCATGATCGATTTCTTGAAAAGTACAACTCCTCTTCTCTTTGACAAGGGTATTTTTGATGCTCATGATGGTTGTATCTTCTTGAAAATGTGGCCTCAGTAGGTAAGAAGTTAAAATTCCCCATTGTATTTTCTGAAAAATCAAGAGACACAAAAGGAAAAATAAGTGAATTGTAAAAGAAAAAATCAAAAAAACGAAAAAAAGAAAAAAGGAAATACTAAAACTAAAAGGAAAAGCAAAGAACAAAAAAATTTCCTAGACTAATTGTAGATCGAAATTCTTAGACAACTAACAAGTCCCCAGAAACAAAGCCAGAAAGTTTGATGTGTGTCAACTTTCACCCAAAAACAACTCTACAGTTGCAAGTGCACATCGTAGTTGTAGTACTTCAGGTATCGATCCCACAAAGACGAGTAGTGCACTAAGGATCTGTGGACTTTCAAACTAGCTAAGAAAAAAAAAGGGTTGGTTGGTGTTTAGTTTTAAAGGAAATAAAGAAATGAACTAGAGTGCAAAAGCAAAGAAAAATCAATGAAAGATAAACGTTAGACAAATAGGAAATAGTAGAGAATGTAATCTAGCATGCAATAGGTTCTACTTTCGGGTACTATTTAGCTTAGGTATAAAACACAATCCAAAATTATACTCTCTCCACTTTCGAGGTTCGGGGCTCTATGCTAATTAACAACCAAGGGACTCAACTTTCGCAGGTCCTTGTAGAAGACAAGTTTGCATTAACTATGTGTGTATGATTGATTGTTCACAATTCTAGATCAATCCACTTTCATTTCCTAAATAGAATTTCTCACCAAATGCTAGTTCCAGTGGTAAGTGAAGCATTTGGAATGGATAACACTATAGACCTACTCACTAACTAGCCAAGGAAGTGAGATAGCATTGAATACGAGCAAAGGTGATAATGTTAATAATAAACCCGAATAGATTTGAATCCCTAAACAAACTAGATCATGAACTACTCGATAACCTTTTGTCTAACTAGCAAAATACTCAATATTTAACATTTTAAACACACAGCAACAAAGATAAGTAAGCATTAAATCAATCAAAGACAAGAGATGAACGAGAAAACCAATTTCTTGTTGAAACAGTGAAGGAGGATTGAACCTTTGAGATGGGAAGCGCATGACGCCAAAGGTCTCTCGTCCCTGCCTCCTTGACACTCTAATCTAACCTAAAAATTGCAACTTTACGAAATCTAAAGGCTAAAAATGAGTATATATAATGTTTGTCCAATATAGGTCAATTAGGTTAAAATCGAGCATTTAGGGTCTTTCAACTTGGACATCTTGTGAAAGGGCTTTTGACTTGATATCTTGGGCTTGGAAAGGCCTCAAGGACGTCTATTTTAGTTGTGTTGTTGTCGTAGTTGAGACCAAATTCATGATCCATTAGTTCTAGCCTTTCTACGCATCCTTCATATGCGAGCCAGTAAGACCGGTCTTCAACATATTTAGTATAACTCCTGATCCACTGCTCCAAATAATGTGAAACCACTTCCATATGAAAGCTAACTCAATTCTCTAGCTTCTGTTCAAATTTCATCAAAATCCTTTGATGGAAAGACCTTCAGATTGGAAGATCTTTTTGATGCTCGAAAACTATTCAGAAACTAGCTTTTGCTCCAATTAGCTCCATAATTCTTCAAAAAGTATATTTTGACCTGAAATAAATCAAAACACTACAAATATAAGAAAACTACCTTTGCATGCATAAAGTTGCTTAAAAAGCTAAGAAAACATACTAAAATTTATAGAAAAAGTGGCAAAATATTAGTGTATGGTTATTAGGGCTATGTGCCCCATAATATTATTTTGAATAGTCTGCTAACGAAGAACTTTTTGTTCTTTAGGGCTACGAGCCTTAGGACTTAGACAAAAGAGTCTGAGGGTTCATAGATCTAATGCATGAGAGACTATGGTCCTTCCAAGTTACATGCCCCATGTTGGGGTTTTGAACAATCTGCCCATAATGAACCTTGGATTCCCTAAGCCTGAAGTACATCAGGGCTTAATTAAAGGATCTACGGAATCAAAGACAAGCCAAACGTTGATCTACTGAGATTATGACAATCAACTATCGTAGATGTAGACCTAGGGTCCATGGTCTAAATCTACAAAGGAGGATCTATAGGCAACCTAAGACGATTATATCAGTAAGGCACTGTCGTGCATTGAGAGATGTTCACATAAGAAAAGACTCAGACATATAACAAAGAAGAGACATTAAGAAGAAGAATAGAATGGCCATAGAAGCCCACTATAATAAAGTTTTTATACCAAAATGGCCGAAGAAGATTTTAAGGCCATGCAGCTTGATCATGAGTTGGGGGCACAAAGACCCTATTTTCAAAAGCCCATGAAGGGGCCATTACAATCAGAAACACGTTGGCGGAAGCCAGCGCCATCAGCGAGACAGAAAAAAAAACTTTATGCCTTGGGGGCACCTTCTTCTTCCTTCTTCTCTTCTTCTTCTCGGGGTTCGCGACGGGAGGATCCTCGAGGTTGGGGAAATAAGGATGACTGGAAGCCAAGGAAACCAACATCACTGCCATAGGTATAAGTGTTTCACCTTTGTGTAGTACCCCTATACGGCGCACCTCCTGGACTTCAAAGTCAAAAGCAGCCAAAGGCCAACCTTTATATAACATGTTCAGGAAATCTCTGGCAATTTCCAACATAACTTTCACCTTGGAAATTGCCTCAGCGACGTCCACCTTGGCTACGGCCTGGTCAACCTCCTAGGCCTTGGTCTCTACCATAGCCTGCAAGCGAGTCTTCTCCATTTTGGCGTTGGCCAATGCCTCTTTGGTAGCTTTTAGATCCTCCCTCAGCTCCTTGACCTCTTGGCCCTTGGCCTCAGACTCCTTCTGCAGAACATCAACCCTTTTCTTCTCGACTAAAAGTTATGCCATGACATCCTCACTGGCTTTTCGGACCTTAGTGGTCTCCTCCTTCAGGGCTAATAAATTTCTATCATTAAGATGGATAGTAGCTAGAATTTGCAAAAAACATTGAAGTATGCACCTGCCCGAGATTTTGGATAGAAAGCTAATGCTCGCTTACCCCAATGGCTTTAGAAAAGAGGTTTTCCTCATAATGAGCTTGCTTGGCCACTATATCAACCACATCTATAGCCAGAAAGCAGTCAACCAAAACATCGTGCTGAGAGGCAGGAACCTCAGTGAGGCTGGAGCCTTAGGGGCAACCTTAGCAGGGCGAGGCTTCTTGACGACGGGAGAGGCACCTAGGGTCTTATCCCTTCTCTTCATTATAGTCTTGCTCTCTTTAGCAGCAGTGTCGCTATCGTCGGACTCCACATCAGCTATCTTGGCGTTGGCTGCCAAGTAATTTTGAAGCGCTGTGGAGGCCTTGTTCGTAGATCGTTTGCTCATGTTTGCTCCTGGAACAATAGAGAAAGTCAGAAAGACACGACCTTTTAATGGACTAGTGTTCACCAAGGTGGGTAAGTTACCAAAGATGGAGGTTATTCCAAACTCTACTCACTAACCAGGAAGTCCATGGCTCTAAAGCTTTTGGGAACACAAAAGAATAACTTATGCCCCTTGTTTTCTTGCCTCAGGAGCTGAATTCTTCACCCCTGCACAATCACAAAACAAATGCAAAGTGAGGCGTTAGCAAGGTCTTGAAGTTATTGACAGAATTAAATCTACGGACCTTTGTACGCCCAGATTGTCTTAAACCTCGAGTTTGCCCCCACTGAGAGGAAGAAGTAGCGGTCCACGAAAGCCTCGTCCTTCGCCCTGCGTACCTGATGTGGCCAATCATCTATCAGAGCCTCCCTAGAATGTCTAAGGTGGAGATGATATCTCTAAGGCACACCCTTATAGAAGAAAAAATAATAAGAGTAGAGAACCTCGTCAGCCCCCACCATCAGAAACTTCAGTTCTGCCATGGCTTGGATGGAGGTCAGAATATGGAAGGCAGAAGGAGACAATTGGCTAAGACATATATCCAGTCTATTGGACACTTTAATGACCAACGAGGGTAGAGACTTCCTGAGGCCGCCTCTAAGAAGACCTCATAAATGGTGATTTCTCCAGGACCACAGTCAGAGGCCCTCTAGTTAGTTCCGGGACACCGGAGGGGCAAACTAGGAGGAAGAGCAAAGATGACTCGTGACTCTTCTAAATTCTCTTATGAGAGGGCCGATGGAGGGTCAAGATCCACGATGGCTTTAGGAGGCATTCTAAAAAGAATACATTCTTTTATAAAAAACGCTATCGCGATCCTAGAAAGATCTGAACAAAGGGAAGGGGATCAAGGAAAGAGTTACCTTAGTAAGAAGATGGAGCTATTGAGGATACGAAAAACGGGAGTGACTGTAGATCTGCAAATCAGAAGGAGAGTGGTCAAAACATGCATCACCACCTTCGGGAAAGATCACAAAAGAAAAACCCTAGAACGAAATCGTTACGATTTCTTTAATCGCATCAACAAGATTAGTACTATGGAGGAGAAAGGGACACGAGTCGCTAGAAGACGACAAGGAACTCACCGGAGAAGCGAGAGAGACGATTGTTTCTAGAGGCGAGAGCCTTGATCTGACATAAGAAAAAGCAGATGATAAGTCTGAAATAGCAGAGACTTCTCAATTTCCCACCTATTGAACCTTAACGATGGTGGGCCAAAATCAAATAGGACCAGATGTCATTGAATAATTTCGGCATAGGAATTCATCAACAGACGTGGCCCGCTAACGCTAACTCGATTCACCAAGGATGAAGCCTTAGCGACAAAGACCACCGACGCTACAATAGCCATGTCTCTGGTCACGTTTATTCAGTCTACGGGGCCAATCCTACACTAAGGTTAAGTCTAAAATATCCTAAGAAAGAATCTACTCTTCAAATTCTAAGCGTAGAAAATAAAAAATGGGGGACAACTATTGGGGGTAATTTTACTCACTAGATTGAGGGCACATAGATAACCTCCATAGTTGGATATGTTAACCAAGACTTTTGCCTAGGGCACATAGCCACGCCAAGGCAACGAGCTACGGCGGAGCGAATATTCCCTGTTATATGATTTGAATCTTAGAGATAAGACAATTGTCTTATAGATTTATGGAAATATTCCCTATTGTAAAGATAGACTCGAAATTAGAAGTTATCCCTTAAACATTAATTGGGAAGTGAGTTTGCCACATGTCTTCTTTATAATGAGTTTTAAGCAAAAATTATGACATGTCAACCTAATGTAATTTGATTGGTTATAATTTATGACATGACAAACTCCTTTTAAATCATTTTAAAAAGATTTAGTATTTCACTGGTTAATTTTTATTGAGTATTTATTTCATTAGATAATTGAGTATTTCACTGGTTAATTTTTATTGAGTATTTATTTCACTGGTTAAATTATGGTACTTATTTCATTATTTAACTTTAATTGAGTATTTATTTAATGCATACAAGTGACTAATTCCTTTAGTATATATATATATGCATTTTTTTTATAAAAAATATCCATGCTGACTAATTCAACCATATTTTTTATACATTTTTCTATAAACTATATATTTTTTTTACGTTATATGCATTTTTATTACTTTTATATTAAATTATATTATAAAAATATTTAGTTTGAAGCATCTAATTTTTCTTATAATTTACAAAACACTTCAAGTTTTAAAATACAATTTATAATAAATTTGTATATTTTAACATTCATCTATACTCATTATCAATAAATTTTTACAATGAAAACTATAGATAATAATGATGTATATCAAAAAAACATTTTAGTAACTTCCGTTAAAGTCATAATTATTAATTATATCCTGACCAAAACAAAATCATTAGTTATATNGAGATGATTAAATGCAAAGAAACACAAGAAAATCTAAAAAAAAAATCTCAACTTTGTGAGAAAGGAAGAATCTTGGAAAAATGGAGAAAAGAGAAGAAGAACAATAGATTAAAGAGAAGACAAACACATGAATGATTTAGAGAGATTTCAGCACAAAAGTGTGTACAAATCTTTCAATAATTCTTGAACACATTAAGAACACACAAAAAACACAAGCTTAGGTAGCACAATTATTCTTGGAGGCTTAGAGGATGTATGTATACTAAAAGGGGGTGAGAGGGTGCCCTAGAAGCACTTTTTCACGTCAAGGTGGCCTAGCATCGACCCAAGGTAGGCTACCATCGACCTAGGGGTCGATGGTTGCTCACCTATGGCTCACCTTGGGCAACAGAACCTCAATTTAGTCTGGCATCGACCCAAAGTGGGCTACCATCAACCTTGAGGTCGACGGCAGCTCACCTTGGTAGCTTCTTCTTCTTGTTCTTTCAATTTCCGTCAAAATGGCGTATCATTTGCATATACTCCTCTTCTCCTCTTCTCCACTTCTCCTCTTCTCCACTTGCACTTGGCTCTTGATTCTCTTTGTTTCTTCACGATTTAAGCATCAAGAGTCCATCTCAAGTTGCTCATCCAAAGGTTGTACCTTTGGACAATTCATATGTAAGAGTGTCTAGAGGATGAAGCGTAGGAGTCGGGGTCGGCTTTTGAAGAAGGATGCCTTTGAAAGCTTCTTTGTTCTCTTTGAGTATCTTCCCATGTGCTTTTCCTATTGGTCTTTGATTTTAGTTTGTACCTAAAGAAGACAATTAGGTAATGTAAGTATCAAGAGACAATTAAATCCGAATGAAATACTAAGTGAGAGTATGAACCATGATCTATTTCAATCAAAAGTCAATATTCAATCGGTTTTACTCAAATCAACTTAGCAAAAATCATTCAAACAACTTCCAAACTCAAGCTTATATCAACATTCGCTTTCCTAAGCAATCATGTCAAATCCATTTCTTAACAAAAAATCAAACTCAAATTCTTGAACTAGACATTTTCCTAGGTTATGTCTTATTCATGGATTCAAACAAGTAACTAAGGAATTAGCCATTTTCACGAAGCTAAGATCAAATGCACCAATCCAATGTTAATATAATACCACACGAAATCAAATTCATGCATAAATACTACTCTTAGG
>OVAN01001081.1:0-45168 GCA_900406275.1 Anastatica hierochuntica | reverse complement strand
GTTGGAAAGAAACCAAGGAAGAGAGCACGCAAGAATTTGAATTTCAAGGTTTCAAGAGTGGCTACAACCCAAATGTCTACAAAGGAAAAGGAGTAGCTAACTTCGTAAAGATAAAGGGTTTTGCTACTAAGAAGACACCCATAGGACCGGACTTCGAAAGGATAGTCCTTCGTTTCACTCATTAAGAAGAAACAACGGTCAAGCTAATGACCTTAAACAAGCGCACTTGAGAGGCAATCTCATGTTTATCCTTTTGTAAGTATTTCTTTAGTTTTAATTGCCTTTAAATTCAATAATAATGCTTTTGTCTTGGAGTAACCTTCTCCAAAGATGATCTTATGCTCCAAGCTTAGATACCAAAGGAGAGCTAATCAAGGAAAAGGTCAAGGCCAAAATGGAGTAATGGATCAAAGCTTCATGCAAGTCGATATGACTAAATTCTAAGAAACTCCATAGGCTAAGGTAAGTTTTCCTAAATTCAAGAATTCATTCTGCATTTCACCGTTTTAAAAAGATACCTCCGAGAATCAAGAGGCCAAAAACGCGTCTTGGGAACCTAAGCATTGTCTAAGGACAAGAAGCAGAACTCCCTAAAAAAAGAGATATAATGAGATTATCCCAACTTGGAACTCAAGAACTCTCGCAAGACACGGTAAAGACTAGAGGCCAATAAGCCTGAAGTCAAACAACCAGAATATCGATAAAAGACTAGAGACCAATATGCCAGAAGTCAAATAGCAGAAATATCGATAAGAGACCAGAGGCTAGAAAGCCGGAAGTCAAGACGATCGAGCCACAAAGGCTAGAGGCTTATAGCCAGAAGCTAGCCGGCCAAGACGTAAAGGCCAAAGGCTTATAGCCAGAAGCCAGCCGGTCAAGGTGCCAATGGTAAAAAACATGCCAAAGCATCGACCATGAATGTCATCTCTAAATCTAAGTCAAGAATCTATTAAGGCAGGAAGACAACAGAGAACAAGAAATATATTCACAGAAGGCCACAAAGGGCTGAAATACGAGCTTTAAGCCACGAAGGGCAAACAGAAATAAGGCCTATAAGGCCACCAAAGAGTTAAGGCCACTAAGGCGATGAAAAGTCATTACAAATCCCATAAGGGGCAGAAGTAAGCCCACACAGGGGCATATAATCATCATCAAAAAAAATCCCACAATGGGAGAGCAGCTTGATTTTTTGTTCTGGGTTTGGAGGTTAGGCAGCTGGAGGATCAGGAGAGGCAAATTTCTCGGCATTTGGCATAGAGTCCGCTAGGGGTGTACAAGACTACAAGTCATGGCAGGAGGAATCTCTAGTTCATCTTTAAAGGTGGGAGCTTCGAGGCCATTCTCTTCCGCCTCCGCTATCATCACCATCTTGTATTTCTCAAATTCCTCCTATAAGTTCCAAGACTTGGCCTCACACTTAAGGTAGTCCTGAACCATCTCCCAACGCCTCATGATCTTGGCGCCATGGACATCTCCTCCGTGAAGGTGGCCACCCTAGTATTCAGGTTGCCAATCTCTTCTTCCAGCTTTTCCAACTCCTCTGTCAGGGTGAGGACCTTCTCAGCCTCCTTCTCCTTCTCCGATTCTAGCCCCCAGAGCAATTCATTCATCTCCCTGAGCTCTTTCTCCAAGCCAGCAGACTTGTCCTTCTCTACCTTCATCTTGGCGAGATAGTCCTCCACTTGGGCCTTTCCTTCAGAGATCACCTCCATGGCGATTTGATCCTCGGCATGGAAGAGTGATGCAGCTAGCTGAAAAAATCAAGAGGAGGAAAGTTAGCCAGAAGAAAAGGAAAAAATCAAAGGCCAGCCAAAAACCAAGGGTAAACTAGTTACCTTGATCATCCCCTTCTGGACTTGGTCAAAATGCCCAAGTTGTCAGAACTAGGAGTGCTGGAAGAAAGCGCAGGGAAAATGGAGCTCTGTAGGTGCTCCAGGGCACCATCGAGATCGCGGAGAGAGGAGGAGGACTGTTTGGCAGGAAGACCCTTTTGCTTTTTGCTGGAGGCAGTGGCCTTCTAGGTCCCCTTCTTCTTGGACGCAGTAGAGGGAGACTCCGAGATCTCCACCACCTCCAGAGCCTTGCTCCCAGACGCCAACTTTTCCTTCCTTGCCGCCTAAGCCTTTTTAAAGTCCTCCTACGCCTTGGACCCAGATCCTGACATATCCCCTGCAAAACGGCAAAAACTCAACCAAGAAGTTATTCAAAAGGGAGATAGAAACTAGAAGAAAAAGGCAGTGCACAAACCCCTGATACTGCTTTGACTCAACGTTTCCTCGCTTAGCAAGAAGAGGATGCTCCTTTCTTCAGCAGAGATCTCTAATGCTTCCTCAGCTTTCTCCTTACCTTCCTCCGATTTCTCCGTGGAAACTTCTGCAAAAAACAAAAGGCCAAGAAGGTTAATGAAAAAGCTACAAGCAGTAAAAAGAAAAGCATCCTAATTCGACCAGTGAATTTGCAAAGAGTAGAGAATCCAGAAGACGGCCAGACTTTCATAAAAACGGACTTTTGAGCCCAATGCTTGGTGAAAGCCGCCCCCTTCCTGTTTGGAGTAATATAGGTCATGGGAATTCCCCAGATTTAGATGGAGTACCGTAGTAAGACCTCAAAGCAGGGGAATGCCCAGAAGCAGGAAGCCAGACGACGTCCTATAGCCCGAAGCCAGAAGTCGGAAGTCAGACAACCAAACATAGCCGGAAGCCGAAAGCCGGAAGCCAGCCGACCACCGCCTCTCCTTTATTTTTCGTTATTCCAACTAGTAGATAATGACATGTATTTTAGATAAATATGCATATATTCTACAGATAATCATGATATATCCAATTCTTGGAGGGATAATCATGAAACTCATGTATAAATACCAAGCTTAAAGGGAAAATGTGCACGCACGAAAACCCTAAGCAAAGAATCAATACAACAAGCAACTTTTCTGCCATCTTTCATCTCTAAGCTTGGCAAAAACGTTCCAAAACCTTTGCTAAACATTCGTCGACCTCCAGCTTACGTAGTGCTACAAAGAACGACCAAAATCACCCATAACAGTTGGCGCTAGAAGGATAAGAGCTTTCAAAAACAACTACGTGATGATGGTTGGAGACAATCATGAATCAGCAAACATCACACCAGCACGAACAGAGCTCACCTACGATTAGATGCGATCTCAACTAGAGACATTGCAAAAGAGACTAGGAGAGATGGAGCAGCTTCGAAGAGATCGAACTCCAACTGGAACTGACGCAGCAGCTGCAAAGCTTCAGACCTTGAGGCAGCAGATGGAGGCTCATGCCAAAACGCTCCAATAGAACACGCAGCGCCTGCAGCAGCTAGAGCTGGAGAACGAGACCCTCAGAGAAGGAAACTCGGCTCTGACGGTGAATCTAACCACAAATCATAGGTTCAGGGTCCAGGTACCCCAGATGCCAACTCTGGAAACTCCTCGTACCAATAACCTGGGAGAGGGAGAAAATCCAGCAGCAGTGGGGACCCAAGATGACCGAAACCTTGCTCAAGAGCAAGAAGACCTGATGGATACAGAAGAGCCACAAGCCGCAGGCCTCGCCCCATTCTCTGATGAAGCCAGACGACTGGAGAAGATGTTCTCCAGCAAATTTGAGGCGCTGCAGTCGGTGATCGAGCGACTTCCGGGTTTCTCACTTCCCCTGAGGAAAAGTGCCCTTAGCTCCTACGCGGACACTCCCTTCTCAGAGGAGATCGCCCTCACTGATATGCCCAAGAAGTTTACCTTCCCATTCGTCAAGCCGTACAACGGGACTTTTGACCTGGACAATCCCATTGCACAATACAAGCAGAAGATGCTTACTGTGGCAATCCATAAGGAGCATAAGGAAGCCGCCATGTGCAAGGGGTTTGGCTCTAGCCTGACGGCGGCCGCCTTGGAATGGTTCATATTTGTGTGTGGAGCAATTTGCCTGCAATAGAGTGACTCCTAAGTCCTCTGATGACCCCTATGAGATTAGGCAGCGTAAGGCAGAACCGCTCAGGAGCTACCTTCACTGCTTCAACAATGAAAAAGTTACCATCCCGAACTGCAGTGTTGCTACCGCAATTTCTGCCTTCAAGAGAGGACTTCTGCCTGATGGTGACCTGTACAAGGAGCTCACCAAGTATCAATGCAAAACGATGGAAGATGTGCTTTCCCGGGCCCAGGCGAAAATCAAGTGGGAGGAAGATATACTTGCTAAGAAAGAATCTCGTGTCATGAGGGCCGAGAAGACAGCCAGAGATGACAAGCCCTAACAAAGACCTACCATAGACGATGGACAGAAGGGAGCCGAAGGACAGAAACCTCTGGGTAAGCCAGACGTCAATAGATTCCCACTGGTCCATACCTGGCCGGACATATCCAACCTTTCAATATCGAGCGCGGAGCTAGTAGGAGTCTTGAAAGAGATGGGAGGCCAATTCAAATGGCCCCAGAAGATGAGATCACCTGACAACCGCTGGAATCCAAAAAAATGGTGCGACTTCCACAATGACCACGGTCACAGAACAGAGGATTGTATATCGTTAAGAATATAAGTCAATGACCTGCTCAAGAAAGGATACCTACGAGAATTCCTTTCCAACAAGTCTAAGGAGATGTTGGGTAACCAAGAAGAAGGAGTCCCCAAGGCACGATAGGGTGATCAATGTCATATATGGTGTTTCAGAGATAAGTGGCATCGCACACGCCGCCGCCAAGAAAAGCACAAGGCTTGCTAAACACAATCATAGCACCCCGGAAGTCAAGTGCCAAAACCTCAACCAGTAAGTCATAAGTTTCACGGCTAGGGGACAAGACGGAATCCTGACACCACATCATGACACATTAGTTGTCTCCTTGTCGGTAGCGAATTGTTTTGTGAAGAGAGTACTCATCGAAAATGGAAGCTCTACGAACGTACTTTTCCTTGGAGCATACACGGACCTATGTCTGACCCAGGAAGCCTTGCTCAAGAGGACCACGCCGCTAGTGGGCTTCAGTGGGGAAGTCAAGCAGACCATTAGAGAAACAACACTTTCGGTGTGCGCTGGAGGAATCAATTTATCCACTAAGTTTTCTTTCATAGACTGTCCCTCCGACTACAACATGATAATGGGCAGACCCTGGATACATGAGATAAGAATAGCGCCATCAACCTTGCACCAAGTACTCAAGTTTCTAACCCCATGGGGAATCAAAGAGATTAAGGGTGAGCAAGAAAATGCTCGATCATGCTACCAGACCACCTTGAAGGGATAGACGGCTCTATTATATAAATTACAGAAGCCACTTCCCGCGTTGCACACTGAAGAGCCGCAAATGGAACAGTTGGACGACGTCCCTCTAGTCCCGGAGAACAAGGCAGAAACCTCAGAATAGGGGCAATATTACAAGAAGGCATAAGCCAAAGGCTTATAGATTTTCTCAGATCCAACGCAGACTGCTTCGCCTGGTCCCACGTGGATATACCTGGAATAGACCGAAAAGTCATAGTCCACAAGCTGCAAGTGGATCCCTCATACCCGGAAGTCAAGCAAAAAAAAGGAAGTTCGCGCCTGAACGAGACAAGATCATCAACGATGAAGTCAAGAACCTTCTGGTGGCTGGGTTCATTAGAGAGGTCCACTACCCAGATTGGCTAGCAAACGTCGTCGTGGTCTGGAAGAAAAACGGCAAATGGCGGGTCTGCATAGACTTCACGGATCTAAGCAAACCTTGCCCCAAGGATCCTTTTCCATTGCCTCACATAGATAAGCTGGTAGATGCCACAGCTGGACGCCAGCTAATGAGCTTCATGGATGCCTTTTCTTGGTACAATCAAATACTTATGCACCTGGATGACCAGGAAAAGACAACCTTCATGACCTCTCATGCAATCTATTGCTACAAGGTAATGCCTTTTGGGTTGAAGAATGCAGGATCCACTTATCAGAGGTTAGTCAACATGATGTTTGCAGACCAGATCGGCCAGACAATGGAAGTCTATATAGACGAAATGCTGGTCAAGTCCTTAGACGCTGAAGACCACATAGCCCACTTGCAGCAAGCTTTCTCCACACACAGGCGCATTGAAGCGAACCCTTCGCCTAAGACTCCACGAGACGTCCAGAAGCTTAGTGGAAGAATGGCGGCCTTTAGTAGATTCATCTCCAGGCTGTCTGACAAGTCGCATGCATTCTTTAAGTTCACAGGGAAATTTGAATGGAACCAAGAGGTCGGAGACGCCCTAGTCAAACTCAAGGAATATCTCACAACGCCACCTCTTCTCTCCAAACCCTAAGACGGAGAGCCTCTGCTCCTATACCTGGCCGTCTCAGAGCATGCTGTGAGTGCCGTCTTGGTCAGAGAGGAAGAAAGCAAGCAGCATCTGGTGTATTACGTTAGTAAATCCCTTCAGGACACCGAGACTCGCTATAGCCACCTGGAGAAACTGGTTCTCGCCTTGGTCATCTCGGCCACGAAGCCGCGCCCCTACTTCCAGGCTCATCTAGTGATAGTCGTCACGTCCTTCCCTATCAAATCCATACTCCACAAGCTAGAGTACCTTCTGGTAGTCACATACTACTTCTCCAAGTGGGTGGAGGCAGAAGCCTTAAGCAAGATTACAGATGTCCAAATAAAGAGGTTCGTCTGTAAGAACATGGTAACACGACTCGGAACGCCTTAAGAGATAGTTACATACAATGGTCCACAATTCACAAGCAAAAACTTCAAGAAATTTTCAAAGATTGGGGCATAAAGGTTAGTTTCGCAACTCCAAGACATCCGCAATCCAATAGGCAAGCCGAATCCACCAACAAAACGGTAGTCAACCTTCTGAAAAAGACGCTGGACAACGCCAAAAGCAACTGGGTCGAAGAGCTTCCAGCTACCCTCTGGGCATGCCCAACAAGCATTAAGACTTCCACAGGCGAAACACCTTTTTCCCTAGTCTACAGAACAGAGGCAGTGTCCCCAGCCGAAGTCAGTGTCCCTACAGCCAGGTCAAAGCTTCTAACCGCAAGAGAAAATGAAGAGCTGATGGCTTTGTCCCTGGATCTCCTTGACAAAAAAGGGAAGCTGCAAGAATCCGAAATTGGAAGTACCAACAAGAAGTAGCCCGCAGGTACAACAAGAAGGTATGGACCCGGACATTCCAACAAGGAGAATGGGTGTTGCGCCGAGTCTTTGAGAATATCAGGGACAAGGCCGCGGGAAAGTTGGGGCCTGGCTGGGAAGGACCATACAAAATCGTGGATGTCAAAGGAGCAGGGGCATACAAATTACAAGACAGGTACGAAAAAGTATAGCCAAATAGTTGGAATGTGTTACACCTAAAGTCTTACTTCTTCTAGAACAACGCCCCTGACCCGGACGACCATAACACCAGATACGTATTCTGTTTTGGATTTTCAAATTTTTACATCTTTTGTGTAATAATGATAAGTCTAAGGACGGATATCCATCAATAAAACAACTGCTTTCTCACGAGAAAATTCAGTTAAAAAGCAAGGGGAAAATAAGTTGAATGATTATTCCTCAATAAAGGAGTAACATAAACAACGTACCCTTCCAAAGCAAAGAGCAAGGGGAAAATACGCTGAATGACTACTTCTTAATAAAGGAGTAACATAAACAACGTACCCTTCCAAAGCAAAAGCAAAAAGCTCAAAAAAACATAAGGAAACTCTACTTGAACAAGGGAAAATACCCGAATGAAGGCAAGAGACAAAAGGCTTATTTTGCTTAACAGAGAGTGGCTAACCCGAAAGCAGAGTGCTGAGCAAAAAGCGAAAACAAGCTTAACCTTGCTTACCAGGCCGCAGTAAATGCAAAAGCTATGCGGTCTGAGCACAAGAGCATCACCCACACCTACTTACCCAGACGTGGGAGGTAGAAGAAAAGTCTGGCACTTGGACCCCTTTGAGGGGGAGGTTCATACCAGCAAAACCAATAAGACTGAGAGTGGCTTCACTGCACAAAGCAAATAAGGTTTAAAAGAAAGAGGAGAATTCAAAGTGAGCTGCACGCGTCTAATCATTGGCGCGAATCTCGCGAGAAGAGTAATGGCTATATTCTCCCTCTTCAAATCTTCATTAATCTTCGCCAACGGCTATAAGCTTTCCTTTTCACCAAGTCAAAAAACTGGGATTTTTTCAAAATAATCGTTCTTGAAAGCTGCAAGCGGTTCGCGAAAGTTCAAAAGTCAAAGCCCCGAGGCCAGACGACAAAGGGCCATACGTAACCCCCCATCACGAGAATGCTCATTATCTGGTACAACTTGAACCAAAAGTAAGCAAACGCTTAAGGAAAGCAGAGGTGGCACAAGTCAAAGCTAAAAATGCCAAGTGACTGCTGGCTTCTTGCCTAAGCCAGCCGAAAGACATGTTATTCCACAACTTCGGATCGAACCTGCACAATAAGGGGCAAACTGTTGGGAGTAATTTAGGTCATGGGAATTCCCCAGATTTAGATTGAGTACAGCAGTAAGACCTCAAAGCAAAGGAATGCCCATAAGTAGGAAGCCAGATGACGTCCTATAGCCGGAAGCCGGAAGTCAGACGACCAAGCATAGCCGAAAGCCGGAAGCCAGTCGACCACCGGCTCTCATTTATTTTTGCTATTCCAACTAGTAGATAATGACATGTATTTTAGATAAATATGCATATATTCTACAGATAATCATGAAATGTCCAATTCTTGGAGGGATAATCATGAAACTCATGTATAAATATCGAGCTTAAAGGGAAAACGTGCACGCACGAAAACCATAAGCAAAGAATCAATTCAACAAGCAACATTTCTGCCATCATTGATCTCTAAGCTTAGCAAAAACGTCCCAAAACATTTGCTAAACATTCATCAACCTCCATCTTCCGTAATGCAACAAAGAACAACCAAAATCACCCATAACATTTCCTTTCTTCCTTTTCCAGCTCCAACACCAAAGGATCACCGGCTCGAGGGCCGAAGTAATATCTGCCCTCACCTGGAAGAACATGGGTGGAGTAATAGGAGTAGAGAAGCTCGTTGATGCCAAGATCCAGCCCATGAAACTCGTTCAGCACCTGGATGGCGGTAAGGATCCTCCAAGAAGGTGGGTTTAGCTGGTAAGGACAGATGTTGAAGTATTTTGAGACTTTTCTCACCAGGGTCGGTATCGTACCCCTGACTCCAGCCTCGAAATAGCCTTCATACATGGCTATCTCATCTCATGGGCATTCAGAAGCCCTCTCGTCTTTCCCAGGTACCCTCAAATGGACACTTTCCCGATAGAACACTGTTGCTGCCAATCTTGCAAGATCTCCGAGCTCAGATTAGAAAAGGGCCTACCTTAAGGAGCTCTGGACCCGCAGCGGATCGCAAGCGCTGAGGATTGGCTTCGGGGATCTCTGTTTTCTCGGAAGATCCTTCGGCCTTGGTAGAGGGACTAGTCCTAATCAGGTGCCTCTTTCGAACGCGAGCACCGACGAAAGACGAAGCTACCGGGGAAAACTCATCAGCAGAGCTGGTCATTCTGGGCTCAAAAAGGTTTTGATCTTGAATCTACGGTTCGATTAGGGCAAGAAAGCTTAAAAGCTAAGGCTAATTCGAAACCCTAAGAGTTGTTCTCTGGAATATATCCTAAAAGAAGCAAAAAGAAGAAGGAAGAAGAAGATCTAACCTTAAATCGTGGATGAAAAGCTCGACAGTGATTCCAGAAGCAAAGAGTTTAGCAGAAAAAGGAAGAAGGTGAAGTTTAAATGCAAGAGAGAAAAGAAAGAAAAAGTTTAAAAGGAAAGAGAAGAAATCGAAATCAGTCGCACGCGTCCAATCATAGGCGCACATCTCGCGGAAGTAACGACTATATTGTTTCTTCTCAAATCTTTGCTAATCTTCATCAACGGCTATAATATCTTCCTCTGATCCTAACGAAGACAATGGCTGGGATTATTCAACAAAAAAACGGTCCTAGAGAAGTGCTAACGACTAATGAAGTTTGAAAATTAAAGCCCTAAGGTCAGACGTCAAGAGCCAGACGCAACCTCCTGCTGCAACGATGCCTATTGTCTGATGGAATTCAAACTAAAAGCAAGCAGATACTTATGGGAAATAGAGGCGGCACAAATCACAGCTAAAAAGGTTGAGTAACTAATGGCTTCCTGCCTAAGCCACATGGAAGACATGTTATTCCACAGCTTTAGATCGAACTTGCGTAATAAGGGGCAAACTGTTGGGATTAATTTAGACCATGGGAGTTCCCCCAGGCTTAGATGGAGTACAACAGTAAGACCTCAAAGTAGGGGAATGCCCAGAAGAAGGAAGCCAGACGATGTTTCATAGCCGAAAGCAGGAAGTCAGACGACCCTACATAGCCGGAAGCCAGCCGACCGCCGACTGTTGCTTGTTTTTATCATTTAAATTAGCAGATAATGATGTGTATTCTATAGATAAAGATACACATATTTTATAGATAATCAGGATATATGCAATTCTTGGAGGGATAGTCATGAATGCCATGTATAAATATAAAGCTTAAAGGCAAAATGTGGACACACGAAACCCTAAGCTAAGAAATCAATACAACACTTGTTTTCTCGCCATTATTGATCTTTAATCTTAGAACATCTTCAAACTACCTTTGTTAAATATTCATTGACCTCCAGCTTCTGTAGTGCTTACAAAGAACGACAAAAATCACCTGTAACATGTACTACACCGAGTCTTTGACAACACCAGGGTCAAGGCTACGGGTAAGCTTGAGCTTGGCTGGGAAGGACCATACCAAATCGTAGAAGTCAAAGGAGCAGGGGCATTCAGGTTACAAGACAAGTACAGAAAAGTACAACCAAATAGCTGGAATGCATTACACCTAAAGTCTTACTTCTTCTAAATAATGCTCCTGGCCCGGATGACCATACACCAAATATGTTTTTCGGCTTTGGACTTTTTATTAATTTCTTTTACACCTTTTCTTATGTAATCATGATACGTCTAAGGACGGATACCTATCAATAAAACATCTATTTTCTCGCAAGGAAATTCAGTTAAAGCAAGGGGCAAATAAGTTGAATGACTACTCCTCAATAAAGGAGTAATATAAGCAACATACCCTTCCAAAACAAAAGCGAAAATCTCAAAAACTCTGCTTGAAGAAGGGAAAATACCCGAAAGAAAGCAAGAGACAAAAAAATTGCTTATTCTGCTTAACAGAGAGTTGCTAACCGGAAAGTCGAGTGTTGAGCAGAAAGCAAAATAACTTAACCTTGCTTACCAGGTCACAATAAATGCAAAAGCTATATGATCTGAGCACGGAGCATCACCCATACCTACTTACCCAGACGTGGGAAGTAGAAGAAAATTCTGGCACATGGATCTCTTTATGCGGAAGATCCATACCAGCAAAACTAATAAGACTGATAGTGGCATCATTGCATGAAGCAGAATGCATCAAAAGCAAACAGCTATTTCCGGGTAGCAGAATGCCAACAAGCTAGTGGTTACCTCCGGCTAGCAGAATGCCAACAAGCTAGTGGTTACCTCCCAGTAACAGAATGCCAAAAAGCCAGAGGGTACCTCCAGGTATCAGGAGGCCAAAAGTTACTAGTCACCTAAAGTGGAGCAAAACGCATCTCGAGAACCTAAGGATTTTCTAAAGACAAAAAGCAGAGTTCCCTAAAAAAAGGAGAGATAATGAGATTATCCCAACCTGGAACTCAAAAATCTCACAAGACACGGCAACGACTAAACGCTAAGAAGCCAGAAGTCAAAACAGCCGGAACATTGACAAGAGGCTAGAGGCTAAAAGCCGGAAGTTAAAACGATCGAAAGATCGACATGCAAAGGCTAGAGGCTTATAGCCAAAAGACAATCTATCAAGAATCCAAGGGTAAAAGACTTGTCAAAGCCATACAACATGAGGCAAAAAAGGGATTTAAAAGAACAAAAAGCATTCTTGAAAGGCCACGAAGGGCCAAAAGATAAGTCTTAAAGCCCCGAAGGGCAAACCAAACTAAGGCAAAGAAGGCCAATCGAGAGTTAAGGCCTCTAAGGCCATAGATGTAATTACAAAGCCCACAAGGGGAAAATCCAAGCCCACGCAGGGGCAGAAAGTCAACAAAAAAAGATAATAAAATCCCACAAGGAGAGAGCAACTTATTTCTTGATTCTGGGACTGGAGGCTAGGCAGCTGGAGGATCAGGAGAAGTAGACTTCTCAACGTTTGTCTCTGAGTTCGCTGGGGTTGCAGAAGTCTTGGCCAGAGGAATCTCTGGTTCATCTTCAATGGTGGGAGCTTCGAGGCCATTGCCTTCTGCCTACGCTGTTACCACCATCTTGTAATTATCGAATTCCTCCCTCAAGTTCCAAGAATTTGCCTCCCCCTTGAGGTAGTCTCGAACCATCTCCCAACGTCCAATGATCTTGGCGCCATTGAAAGCCATGGACATCTCCTCTGTGAAGGTTGCTACCCACGCATCCAGGATGGCAACCTCTTCCTCCAGCTTTGTCTTTTCCTCAGTCAGGGTGAGGCCTTCTTCGCCGTTTTCTCTTTCTCCGATTCCAGCCCTCGGAGCAACCCTTTCATCTCCTTCATCTCCTTGTCCAAAGCAGTCGTCTTGTCCTTCTTCGCCTTTAGCTTGGCCAGGTAGTCATCCACCATAGCCTTCCCCGCAGAGGTCACCTTAGAGGCAATCATATCCTTGGCATGGAAGAACAAGGTGGCCAGCTGAAATCATATGCAAGACAAATTAGCTAGAAGAGAATTTGATGAAATAAAGTCTAGGCAAGAACCATTTATCCTTATCATTTCCTTCTAGGGATAGGCGATGACTCCCATAGTATCAGAGTTGGGGAAAATGAAAGGAACGGAGGGGAAGACAGAGCTCTGCAAATGCCCCAACGCATCATCAAGGCTACAAGCAGGAGAGAGAGAGAGANGAGGGAGAGAAAGAGAGAGAGAGAGAGAGAGAGAGAGAGAGAGAGCTTGGTCGAGGTAGTTTTCTGCTTCTTGGTTGAAGCAGAAGCCTTCTGAGTCCCTTTCCTCTTGGTCCCAGCAGACGGAGAATCAGAGACTTCCACCATCTCAGGAGTCTTACTCCCACACTCCAGCTTAGCCTTCCTTGTTGCTTGAGCTCTCTTGAAGTCTTCCAATGGTTTGGACCCTGATCTAGACATGATTCCTAAAAAAGGACAAGACGTTAACAAAGCAGGAACAAGAAATAAAAGCAAGAGCAAGGGACAAACCTCTGATGTTGCTTTGGCTCAATGCCTCTTCACTTAGCAGAAAAGAGATGCTTCTCTCTTCAGGAGAAATCTTCAGAGCCTCCTCGGCCTTCTCCTTACCTTCCTCTGACTTCTCTGTGGACACCTCTGCAAAAAAAAAGGATAAGAGGGTCAATGTCAAAGTTGGAAGCAATTAAAAGAGAGGCATCCTAGACCTACCAGTAAACTTCCAGAGGGTAGGGAGACCAGACGATGACCCGACTTTCATAAAAAAAAAACTTTTGGGCCCAGTGTGTCGTGAAGGTTGCCCCCTTCCTCGCCTCCTTCTCTAGCTCCATGACTAATGGAGCACCAACTTGGGGACAGAAGTAGTATTTACCCTCACCAGGAGGAACATGAGTTAAGTAGTAGGAGTAGAGGAGTTTGTCGGCACCCAGATCCAGCCCATAGAACTCACTGAGCACCTGAATAGTTGTGAGGATCCTCTAGGAAGACGGGTTCAGCTGAGAGGGATAGATGTTGAAGTGCTTCGAGACCTTCCTCACAAGATTCGGTATCATACCCCTAACTCCAACCTCGAAGTAGCCTTGGTAAATGGCTATCTTGTCCCTAGGGCACTCAGAGCCCCTCTCACTCTTCCCAGGCACCCTCAGTTACTGCTTCCGCCAGCCTTCCAAAGTCTCAGAGATGACGGTGAAAAAAGGACCCACCTTTAAAAGCTCCGGACCCGCAGCAGAGCGCAAATGTCGAGGATTAGCATCATGGATCTCCATGTCCTTAGAAGATCCTCCAGCCTCTATAGAAGGGTTCGTCTTTATTTGGTGTCTCTTCAGAACATGAGCACCAACAGACGACGAAGCCACAGGGGAGAATTTGTCGCTTGAACTAGTCATCTTTGGCTCAGAGAGGTTTTGATCTCAGATTTAAGGTTTGATAAGGGCAAGAAAAACCTAGAAGCTAAGGTTGATTTGGAGCCCTAAAGTTACCTTATGGGATCTACCTTAATAGTTCTAACCTTCACTCGTAGACCAAAAGAGCCCGATGATGATTCTGAAAGTAAAGAATCTAGCAAGAAAAGGAAGAAGATGAAGATAAAAGATAAGAGAGAAATGAAAGAAATGTTTAAATGCCAACAGAAAGAGGGAAGACCACGTTTAGCCGCACTCGTCTAATCACAGGCGCGTATTTCGAGACGCAATGGCTACGATCTTCCTCTCAAATATTTGCAAAATCTTCATCAACGGCTACAATTTCCTCCTCAGATCTTCATGGAATCAACGGCTATGATCTTCCAATAAAATAACAGTTCCCAAGAAGTGTTAGCAACTCACAAAGTTTGAAATTCAAAGCCCTAAGGTCGTACGCCAAGAGCCAGACGTAACCTCCTGCCCCAATTACGTCCATTACAAAATGTCACTGAAGCTATAAGCAAGCAGACACCTACGGGGAACAAAGGCAGTATGTGAGTCATAGTTAAAAGGCCGAGCAACTAATTGCTTCCTGCCTAAGCAATATGGAAGACATATTATTCCATAGCTTCGAATCGAACCTGCGCAATAAGGGGGAAAATTTGGGAGTAATTTAGGCCATGGGAATTCCCCTGGCTTAGATGGAGTACAATAGTAAGACCTGAAGGCAGGGGAATGCCTAGAAGTAGAAGCCAGACGACATTGCATAGCCGGAAGCCGAAAGTCAGCTGACCACCGCCTTGTATTTACTATATTATTTAACTTAGTATATAATGATGTATATTCTATAGATAATGATGGATATTGTGTAGATAATCATCAGATACCCGATTCTTGAAGGGATAATCATGAACTCCTTGTATAAATATAAAGCTTAGGGGTTAAGAGTGATGATTCACGGAAAACCCTAGGCTAAAGAGATCAATACACATACATCTTTTCACCATTGTTAATCTCCAAAGCTTAGAACACTTTCTTCAATTTACACACACACACAATATTCACTGACCTCCTGCTTTTGTAGGGCTTACAAAGAACGACCAAAATCACCCATAACAGATAGTAAACTCATGAATTCACAAAAAGCTTATGCGGTGAAGGCTTTCATGAATCTGCAAAGGATTTCACTCAAAAATAGGACACACAAACCTCAATTAATCATGGAAACCATTTTAAATTGTCAAATCAAAAACACCAACTTTAAACCAAAAAGACACTAAGTAGTACCTTCAATAACTGAGAAACCAGGTCCAAAGTGCTACCTGCAAAAATCGTAAAAGTAATTGAAAGATTAGTAAGAGAGAGGCAATCGAGAAGGATTAGAAATTTAAGAACCCTAAATCGATAAAATCCCTTAGACCTAGAAACAAGAATTCACCCTAAAACTGATAATCTTACCTGTGAAATTGAAATCGATGAGGGCGAAGAAGAGTGTTTGCACGTTTGTGAAAGAACCAAAGCTAGATCTATTGTTTTGTCGATAAAAGAGTTTGTCTTTTTTTCTAAGTGTTTCGTCTGAAAATCACGCGGGCAAAGGGAAAAAATTATCTCGCTTAAACCTAACATAACAATAATTTAATAGCCACTGCAATCTTAAACAAACCCATATTCCCGCTTAAGAACACTTTTTATGCGGCCAAGATTTTTATAGCATTATCAAATATTAAACGCTGTGAAAAACTGGTGTCAAACACTTTTATAGCATAAAATTTTAAACGCTATTAGTAAGTGCTATCAATACCTCAATTTCCTATAGTGACTCATGGTTATCAAAGTTTCTTCGAATCTCCTGAGATTTTGCCTATGATTGCTGGTATGGATGATGATGATGATTTTCTAGTAGCAAAGGACTTGGAAAACAATCTCCAATTTGAGGTTGACTGCTGGATTCTAGCAATCGACCATACTCTTGTTGAGTTTGACATATATCTTCATCCGAATCGAACCAAGATCATGATGGCAGTAGCTCTAAGATTTTGTGGCGTCATTAGGTAAGAAGTTAAGATTCTTCATTGTATTTCCTGAAAATAAGAGACAGAAAAAGGAAAAAGTGAATAGAAAAGGAAAAAATCAAAAAAAGGAAATCCTAAAACTAAAAGGAAAAATCAAAGAACAGAAAAATTTCCTAGACTAATCCTAGATCGAAAACCTTATACAACGACAATTCCCTGGAAACGGCGCCAGAAAGCTTGATTTGTGTCAAGTTTCACCCAAAAATGACACTACAGCTACAAGTGCACATCGTAGTTGTAGTACATCGGGTATCGATCCCACAAGGGCGAGAAGTGCAGTAAGGAGTTATGGATTTTTGAATTAGCTAAGAAGAAACAAAGAAGGTTTGGTTTTTGTTTTTTATATGAATTAAAGAAACAAAACAAAATATAGAAGCAAAGAAAAGATCAATTGAAGATAAACGTTAGACAAATAGTAAATCGTAGAGAACGTAAACTAGCATGCAATGGTTTCTACTTTTGGTTACTGTTAAGCTTAGTTGTAGAACACAACCCAGAATTATACCTTCTCCACTTTCGAGGTTCGGGGCACTTTACTAATACACAACCAACATACTCAACTTTCGCAGGTCCTTGTAGAAGACAAGTATGCATTAACTATGTGTGTATAATTGATTTTTCACAATTCTATATCGATCTACTTTCGAAGCCTAAATAGAATTTCTCACCAAATACTAGTTCCAGCGGTAAGTCAACCTTTTGTAATGGATACCACTGTAGATCTACTCACTAACTGGCTTAGGAAGTGAGATAGCATTGAATACGAGCAAAGGTGATAACGTTAATGATAAACCCTAATAGATTTGAATCCCTAAACATACATTATCATGAAATAGTGATAACCTACTATCTAACTAACAACATACTCTAGAGTTAACATGTAAAACACGCAACAAACAAGAGTAGAAAGAATTAGATCAATCAAAGACAAGAGAGGAACGAGAAAACTGATTTATTGATGAAATAGAGAAGGAAGATTGAATCCTTTAAGATGGGAAGGGCACGACCCCAAGGGGCTCGTCCCTGCCTCCTCAAGACTCTAATCAAACCTAAAAAAATGCAACTCTATGAAATCTAAAGGCTAAAAACAAGTATAAATAGTTTTTGTCCAACTTTAGGTCAATTATGTTAAAATTGGGCATTTAGGGCCTTTCAATTTAGGCTTCTTGTAGAATGACTTTCACTTAACTTCTTTGGCTTGGAAAGGCCTGAAGGACATATACTTAGGTTTGTATGTTGTTCTAATTGAGACCAAAATCGTGATCCATTAGTTATAGCCTTCCAACGCATCCTTCATCTGCGAGCCAACAGAACCAGTCTTCCGTATATAATATATAACTCTTGATCCACCGCTCTGAATGACGTGAAACCATGTCCATATGAAAGATAACTCAATTATTAGCTTCTATCAAAATTTCATCAAACTAAAACGATGGAAAGACTGTCATCTTGGATGAATTTTCTGATGCTTGGAAACTGTCCTGAAACTAGCTTTTCCTCCAATTAGCTCCATAATGCTCCAAAATGCATAGCTTAACCTGAAATGACTCAAAACACTACAAATACAGGAAAACTACCTTTTCATGCATAAAGTTTCTAAAAACAAATAAGAAAACATACTAAAATCTATAGAAAAAGTGGTAAAATATTAGTGTTATTACTTCGTTTAAACGGTTATAACTTCATCGTCAGAGCTCCAAACCACTTCAAACCACATACATTTGTAAGCTAACTCAAAAATATATCTTCTAATAAGATGTTTTCTCAATCAAATTAAGGCAAGATCTATTCTCGAGGCGATCTTCCCGATGTTGAGAATATGTCAAGATTGATAAAATGCAAAACTCAAGTGTTTGAGCTTCTGTCTTCTTGATTCGTCAATGAAACTTCCTTGGAAATACTATTTAGGTCCAATTAGTACGTTTCTTTATCCTTTTTGATGCTTTGACTTATTAAGTTCTTAAAATCACAAATACAAGAAAACTACCTCTAGCGGTCGAAAAAGCGTTAAAAACCTCCATATAAATAAGTTAAAATACAACTAAAAACAGTAAAATAATAGTGTTATCAACTCCTCTGGACTTAGCTTCTTGATTTTCCTCAAGGAAAGAAATCCAAGAACGGAAAAGAGATTTGAAAATGTGGAAACATACCTTTGTCATATGAAACTTTGCTCAGGGTCTTCTCGGTTATCTTCATACAACAACACCAACATACAGAGCTTAACTTCCACGTGAGTCCCCTTGCTTATAAATCTTCTCGATTCGAGCCAAATTCACAAAAAAAAATCGAAGCATATCAAGCCCCAAGATGAGAAATTAAATTCAAATTAAGGTGGAGCAAGCATCAAAATCCGAGTCCAAAAGAGATATGGTCGTCCTGGTACATTAATCCACTAAAAGCTTTATGTTCAGTAAAATCTGCACTCAATAACTACTACAGAAACAACATGAAAGTTAGCATAAAAAATATTCCAGCAACATTAGATATAGTTTCCAACATCTTTTAACTCAAAAAAACATCCAAATGACTCAATAAAAATAAAAATTAAATAAGGATAAAAGAAAGACTTTAGTAACGGATAAATCCCTCTGGACTTACCTTGCACCGACTCGGTGCAAAAATAATCTATAGTAGGGATAACAGACTCTATAAAATAAAATAAAAAATGAAATAAAAAACGACAAAGACAGAAACAATGACACCTTCTAGATGTTTTAATCCCTCTTTTCGAAAGTATTGCTCAAGGGCTCCTCACCATCATTTGCAACATTCTTTCCATGTCTCTTTGTTGACTTCTTCGATGTTTTCTTCGGTTTTGCATCCTCCGATAGAAAATTCTACAAAAATCATACACTCAAAGAACCAATAAGTATCTTGAAAAATTCAGAGAGAACCATAGATATCTACATGCAATTTTTGATAGCAACTAGACATCACAATTATATAAGAAAAATTAAATTTAATTGAAGCAAACGAAATAACTAGTTCAAAATGTAAATCCATATACCCAACAATTTTTCCAAAATAAATCCTTAAGAATCAAGTTTGAACAAGCCAAAATCAAATAAATTCATGGAGTACCAAAACTTGTAAGTATGAGAGAATTAGGAAATTTGAGAATAAACCTTGAGTTTCTATAAGGATTTAGTGGAAGCATGAGAATCTCCTTTGAAGAACACTTTGAATTTAACAAAATTTGCAAAAATCTCAAAACCTTGAATTTTTGTTCTTAGTGTTCTAAGAACTCTCTTAAGAAATATGATTTTTGTGAGATTTTAGATCTAAATATGCTAAAATGAAACAAAAACGTTGCTTTTACTTACCAATGTTGTGAATTTTGGTTTTAAAATTTTGAAATCTCATTTTATATTGGTCGAAAATGGTTCAAAGTAATTAAAAACCATGTTGGGGTCACTTACCTCTTGTGACCGGTCAGGGGGCTTATTTTGGCACGAACCAGTCATGGAAACTCCGCCACTCGGCCGTGGAAGCATGCGCGGACGAGGAACCGAATGCACTATGACCGGCCGCATGGCCATTTTTGCAAAACCCGATCCTGGGACTTCGCCAACCGGTCGTGGACATCAAATGGGGCGCATGGTCGAGGCGGGAGGGAGCTGGCACCGGGTGAATGTTTTCTAGTGGTACACTCTGATCCTGGTTGCTTCGCCAGCTGGTCGGAGCTCGTCTCGTTCGTTTCATGGTTTTTCTCGGCCGTTTTGCAACCCGAGCATTTGTTTGGAATTCCAATTGGTAGAGGAGTGTTCCAGGATGTCTTTCATGATGCCAAAATGCTTTTAAAATTTTGTGATGGTGAATTTTTCCGAAAGAATTAAAGATACGGACACTTAGAAGTTCTTGAATTCTTGAAACAGTTTTTGACCGGATTAGGAACTTGTTTGGATTGTTGGTCGTTGTTGCTCAGATTCTTAAGGTTACATGGTGAATTTTCATTCTGGCAGCGTGATTCTCATCAAAAAATGACACTCTTGGCTTAGCCAATTTCATTGGCTAGCCGTCATAGACGTAATGTTAGCCGATAATTTAAGTGTGAAAAATTAAAATTTTAATCGGGTTGTTTTGTTCATAATAATCCTTTTGCTCTGGCATCTTTGATGTTTTTGTTGATTAGCTTTGCGGCTACTTGAAATCTCCATGTCTCCTTTTATTAAATAACTTTATCCTCCGGGCAACTTTTGATTTTGACTATTCCAAAGTCGGTTTGTCTCGGGCATATCACCTATCATGAAGTGTTAGTTTATAAGATATAAAGTATGGGATTTGTTACTTATTTTGGTACTCTTGTAAACTATCTTAGATTCCATAATGAATAGCTCTTAGTAATTCATGATGATCAATTGATGGCGTTTCTCAAACATATCCTCTTTGTTCTTCATGATATCATTTCTTTGATCCAAGAACTTTTGATTTGAAGATTTAGTTTGATTGGTGGTCCTTAACATCCTTCTCCACTCTCAAATGAATGTATGGAATTGTTCAGGTGATGGCTTGAACGATTTGGATCCGCTTTCTCGCCAAAGTTTAAAAAAGGATTTTGAGGCACAATGACCCTGAGAGTCTCGAGGGCCTCTTCGTGGAAAATCTCAGCATAAAATCAGTCATCACCAAGTCGAAACGGCTTTTAGGTTCCCTTGTCGATGTCTTGAATCCGATTTTTTTTTGTGTTTCCTTGTTTTTCTAAAATCCTGCAAACATCAAAACTATATGTTAGACATCTAAATAAATCCTAGAAAATTGAAAACTATGTGGGTTGCCTGCCACAAAGCGCTTGTTATGAGTCTTTTAACTCGACTCATGTGCCATATAAATGGGGGTGAATTGGTTAACGAAATTGTTTCCCTTTCGGTGTTGTCAATGTCTGCAAGATATGGTTTGAGGCATTTTCCATTGACCGTGAAATCTCTTTCATCTCGATTCCATAATACCAGAACACTGTATGGTTTCACTTCATTGATCTTGAATTTTCTAGACCATCTTGATCTCAGCTTTTCGAGAAAGAGCTTTAGGCGTGAATTAAAAAGTAGAACCTGGTCATTTGGTAAAAATACCCGAGTAACAATCTTGTTATCATGATACGCCTTAGCTTTTACCTTGTAAATCTGGGAATTCTCATAAGCATTTTGGCAAATTTCCTCAAGCTCATTCAGTTGAATCAATCATCTCTCAGAAGCAGGTTTGATGTCGTAGTTCATCTTCTTTACTACCCATTTAGCGCTATACTCGATCTCTACCGGAAGATGACAATAACTTTCCATAGAAAAGAGGAAAAAGGATTAGTCCCAATAGCTGTCTTGTATGCTGTTTTGGATATGCCCAAAGAGTGTCATCAAGTCTTACTGACTAATTATTCTTCGTCTTTCCCACAGACTTCTCTAGGATCCGTTTGATTTCTCGGTTAGAGACCACAAATTGTCCACTTGTTTGTGGGTGATAAGGTGTAGCAACCTTGTATTTAACTCCATTCTTCTTTAAGAGATTCTCTAACAATTCGTTGATGAAGTGAGATCCTCTTTCACTTATCACAACACATGGAACATCGAATCTCGGGAAAATGATCTACTTGAACATCTTCATCACCACTTTTACATCGTTTTAAGACTGGATATGGCTTCCACCCACATAAACACATAGTCAACAGCCACAAGAATATTTTTTTTCCAAATGAAGAGGGAAACAGACCCATAAAGTTGATTCCCCAAATATCGAAAAATATGACTTCTCGGATGAAGTTTTGTGACATCTCGTTTCGTTTGTTGATGTTGGGGTCTGTGGCATGAATCACACTTAGAGATGAAGTCTTGGGTGTCCATAAACATGGTAGGCCACCAAAAACTAGCTTGCGGTATCTTTGAATCTGTTTTGAAAACTGCAAAGTGTTCTCCAAAATGCGAACCATGACAAGAAAAAATAACGTCTGATACATCTTCTTTCGGGATGCATCTTGTATAAATTTCATCAGAGCACTTCTTCTATAGGTATGGTGTGAGACCCTTGCTCATATTTCCTTAACAGTTTGCATTTTAGTTTGATTTTAGTCAAGTCTATTCGTTTTAAGTTAAGCCAATCATCACATAAAACTTAACTTAACTTAGATTCTTAACATAAATGGTGAGGTTCCAGATTACAAAGTCAGTTTGCTAATAAGCTATTACAATGCAAATCCGACCAACTATCTATTTAAAATACTAAGTACAATCTATCCATCCTTCACTTCCAGCCATGGTCCGCGTGCTGTTCAACAGAGCCATCTTGGCAAGAATCAGAACTTGCATTCACACAGAATGCATCAGCAAAGAATTGCTAAGTGAGATCGACAATTCCGACCCACCAGCCATGCACAAAATCAACCAGTTTGATCAGTTCATTTATCCAATTAATTCACTTTACGATTTTACATTTAGTTCCATTTTTAATCATGTAAATCTGGCCATCAGCCTTAGCAGTTTAATATGAATTCGGCCAATGGCCCTTATTGTCAAGATACTCGGCCATCGGCCATAAGAACAGTGAATACTCGGCCATCAGCAATCAATCAAGCATTCACGACCATTCGACCTTCACAGAAACCTAGGAAAGGTTATAGTCACGAACTCACCTTTGCCTTAGAGTCAAATGTTCGGTTCAGATGTTTGCAGACAGTCTTGTCCGTTAGTTTCACAGTCAGTCGCCTTCACCAATCAGTTGGCCCAGTCAGAACGTTTCTCACCAAGCCAATCGCCTAAAAATCGCCTCTGTTTTCTTTCTGAGTTCTTTTCGTGTGAAGAAGACGATAAATTTCGAGATTTTCTTTATAAACCATCAAAACGCCGCATTTTGGCTTAAGAGAAACCGCTCGTAACCGTCCAGGCGCATCCATCCTTGAGAATAACCGTTCCCACTCAAAATACTTAGGCAAATTCACATTTTCGCGTGAAAACCACCAAGTCCTAGCAAGCTTTCCCGTCTGGATCTGAGAGGCATAACTGCCTTGTCTGATCCAGACAGTTCTTGTCTGAATTCGTCCATCCTTGTCTGATATGACCAGTCAGGATGCTAAATCCATACTAGCTAGCTCAATTCAGCTCAACTGCATAGTTCAGTCTGCCCAGTTGAACAGTCCAGCTCAATCTTTCCTTAGGCACACTTGGTTTGGCTGGACGAGTCCATCCAGCTCAGTTAGGTCCGCCGATCAGATCAATTCCCTTATACTCGATTTAACTTGACCAGATCCCACACTTAACCAAGCCATCCGATCATCCCCATGATCCTAGCTAAGTCTATAATAATATTCCCCTTGACTGATTCATTCTAATTAGAACGATCCTCGATTAGATCCAATCTTTCCCTTTGATCTCAAAACCGCACAATTGACTCATGGTCCATCTATGATCGAGTGGGTCTGCTTGGCCATGATCCATCCACGGTCAATTCCAGGGGTCCATCCAATCCAACTATACCCACTCCCTTATATAGCATAACAACCATTTTATGGTCTGCCAGCAGTATACATTACAGGTGTCTGAGGCGTCACTGAACCACTCCTGGTCCAATTTTTCAACACTTAGTCGAATTTTCAGTCTTTCTTTCCAATTTTATGCATCTTTCATGGTCTGTTCCTTAGTCTTATTCTGATTTTTCTGAACACGGGTGTTACAAGTCTCCCCCTTTGGATTAGACTCGTCCTCGAGTCTTAGTCTTTTTCAACTCCTCTTTCTTTTTGTCAAACCACTTAGGAAATTCATTCTTTCTTCTGGTTCCCAAGTAATCTCTTCCACTCCATCACAATCCCAAATTACTTGGATCATATTTATTTTCCTTCTTCTTTCTGCCTTAACCTTTCTGTCCACAACTCGGATTGTTCTTCCTTCAACAGTTAAGTTTTCCTTTAAGTCTGATGGTGGTTCAGAAACCACTTTGTGCCTTTCAGAGATGCTTTTCCTTAGCATCGAAACGTGAAAAATGTTGTGAAAAGCAGCCAAGGATTGTGGCAACTCCAACTTATAAGCCACCTATCCAACTGTTTCCAGGATCTTGAACGGACCCATGTATCTTGGATTTAACTTAGCATACTGAGCAGCACGTTCCTTGCCTTTGTAAGTAACTGCTTTCAGATAGACTAAGTCCCCAATAGAAAACTCTTAATCTTTCCTTCTCTTATCTGCATAACTTTTCTGTATTTCTTGTGACTCTTTCATCTGAACTTTCAGGACTCTGATTCTTTCTATTGTCTCTTGAACAAAGTCCATTCCATAGATATTGCGTTCACCTACTTGTGTCCAACACAAAGGTGTTCTGCAAGGTCGCCCATACAGGGCTTCATATTGCGACATTCCAATGCTCGCTTGATAACTATTGTTGTAAGCGAATTCTGCCAAGTGAAGATACTCTTCCCACTTGCCGCCCCAGTCCAAAACACAAGCCCTCGGTAAATCCTCAAGTGTATGGATTGTTCTTTCCGACTATCCATCTGTCTGCGAATGGTAAGTTGTACTCATGTTAGCTCTAGTTCCAAACTTGTTCTGAAGTGCCTTCCTGAACTGAGAGTAAAACTTTGAATCCCGATCAGACACAATACATGCAGGTGCTCCATGCAACCTGACAATCTCTTGTACATACTCTCAGCCAATTCCTCCGCATTATCCTTCTTATTCACTACCTAAAAATGAGCCGACTTGGTCAGTTTATCCACTATTACCCAGATCGCATCTTTCTTGTTACACATTGGCAGACTAGTCACGAAGTCCATTACGATCATATCCCACTTCAACTCTGGAATCGGTAGACTCTACAACAGACCACTCAGAACCTGATGTTCTGCCTTAACCAACTGACAAGTAGGACACCCAGCTACCTATGCAGCCACATATCTCTTCATTCCAACCCAATGATAGTACCTCTTCAGATCCTGATACACCTTTGTCGAACCAGGATGTATCGAGAACTTAGACTGATGTGCTTCCTTAAGTATTGCTTCCCTTAGCTCTTTTACATTGGGAACACACACCCGCCCATTCACCATAATTGTCCCATTAGCCGAAGTATGATACTCAGTCTGGTCATTCTTTGCAACCTTGATGAGATTCTCATCTTCTTCCTGAGCCAATCGAACCCTCGTGAGCAGATCAGCTTGATCAGCAGCTCCTAAGCCCAAAGGCTCCAGATTATCTAACAATGCTGCTAGCCGCAAAGTCCCAACCATTCCAACAAATTCTTCCATGTCCTTCTCTGAATCAACAGCCACCCTCTTTCGGCTTAAGGCATCAACCACTGTGTTAGCTTTACCAGGATGGTAAGCTATATCCAGATCGTAGTCAGCAACCGTTTCCATTAATCTCCGCTGCCTAAGGTTCATCTCTTGTTGAGTGAAGATGTACTTCAAACTCTTATGGTCAGTGAAGACTTGGACCTTCCCATCGTAAAGATAAGATCTCCAAATCTTCAAGGCAAACACTACTACCGCCATCTCAAGGTCATGAGTCGGATAATTGCCCTCATGCTTCCTTAACTGCCTTGATGCATAGGCAATGACCTTTCCTTCCTGCATCAGTACACAACCCAATCCAATTCCTGATGCATCTGTGTACACCACATAAGGTACCTCTGGTCTCGGCAACTCAAGGATCGGAGCGCTTGTAAGCATCTCCTTTAGCCTACAAAAACACTTCTCACAGTCGTCTGATCAGGTAAAGGGGGCGTATTTCCCAGTCAGTATAGTCATTGGTTGAGCCATGCTTGCAAAACCCTTCACAAACCTTTTGTAATATCCTGCCAACCCAAGGAAACTCCTTATTTCTAAGGCATTTCATGGCCTTGGCCATTCTGCAATTGCCTTGATCTTTTTATGGTCCACAGATACTCCTTTATCTAAGACAACATGGCCTAGGAACCCCATTTCCCTTTGCCAAAAAATGCACTTGCTCAGCTTAGCAAACAGTTTGTGTTCCCGCAGTCTTTCCGTCATAATTCTCAGATGGTCCTCATGTTCTTCCCGAGTCTTTGAGTAGACCAAGATGTCATCTATGAAGATGATCACCGATTCATCAAAATAGTCTCTTAAGACATTGTTTATCAGCTTCATGAATGCCTTTGGAGCATTTGTTAAACCGAAGGGCATCACCACAAACTCATAATGCCCATACCTTTTCCGAAAGGCCGTCTTTCGAACATCCAATTCTGCTATCGAAATCTGATTATATTCAAAGGCCAAATCAATCTTTGAGAACCAAGTAGCACCTCTGAGTTGGTCCAACAACTCATCAATCCGAGGCAGAGGGTACTTGTTCTTCACTGTCACTCTGTTCAATCCTCGGTAATTAATGCATAGCCTGAAGCTACCATCTTTCTTTTCACAAACAGTATCGGTGCACCCCAAGATGAACTGCTTGGCCTGATGAATCCCTTTTTCAGCAGCTCACTCAACTGCTTCTTTAGCTCAGCCATCTCTGCTGGAGCCATTCGATAAGGTGCCTTAGAGATTGGAGCTGTTCTAACTCAATAGTAAAGGGGCCCGACCTTCCTGGTGGTAATCCAGACAGTGAATGGAACACATCCTCAAAGTCCTTTTACCATCGGAATATCTTTCAGTTCAACATCTGGACCAACTTCCGCAGCATTGATTGTGGCTAAGTAAGCTTCACAACCCTTCTCAATCATTCTTTCCGCTTGCATCAATGAGATCACCAAGCTTCCAGTAATCGGTCTTATTCCTTGATAACTTAGGATTCCTTCGGCAATCTCAAACCGAACACGTCCTCGGTGACAGTCCAGATGGGCATTCTACCTTCCCAGCCAATCCACTCCAAGGATCACATCATAGTCTACCAACTGACAAATCACCAAGTTTGTCGGCATGTTCTTTCCAAAGATCAGAACCGAGACATCTCGGATAATCCCTTCAGTATGCATGGTCTGACCACCAACTGCCTTAACCAATCCGAAATTCTTCTCAGGTTCGTTCTGGAACCCTCCTACCTTAGCCATCTCAGGGCTTACAAAACAGTGAGTAGCCCTGGTGTCAAACATGACATGGGTTGCTACTCCACCCATGAAAAGGGTCCCTACACATCCACCTAGAATGCTAAGAACCCATCCCACTCAAGCAAACATTTCACACAGAAAATTGAAAGAGTAAGGGTGCAGGACTAACTAGTGATCCAACGTGAAGTGCTTGGGTCATTCGTTCTCTTTCCCATTGCATACACTCTTGGCATGATTGCTTGTTTATTTGGCGGCGGTGGCAGTTCATCATTTTCATGTTTCCTTGACTGCCCCAACTTAGGACACTGTAACTTAAAGTGTCTAGCTTCTCCAAAGTTGTAGCATGTCTTAGCTGCTACAGTTCTCCCCTGATCTTTCACCCTTTGGTCCTGTTTTGGGCACTCCCGGACCTTATGTTCTAGGCTTCCAAAACGGTTTGCAAGCTCCTGATACAGCTTGACACACTCCTCCATGCATCTTTCCACAGGTTGGACATGCACTGCGTCCTCCACCTTGCTTACCAGAACTAGTAGTCTGGGTATGCTGAAACTTTCTTTTATTTCCAGAAGCATTTCCACCCTGATTCTTATGACCAAACCCAGTTAGTATCTTGTTCTCCTCTTTAATCCCACTTTCCAACATAGCTGCTTTCTCCACCTGTTCAAAAACTGAAGCATAGTTCCGAACTAAGCAGCGATGGCGAAGATTAATTCTTAATCCACGCATAAACCTTCTGACTTCAACTTTCTCATCCTGAAGTTCCTTTCCACCATAGATCTTGAGACTGTTGAACTTAGTCTCATATTGCCCCACAGTCATGCTACCTTGTTCCAAATCGAAGAACTCAGCTTCCAGCTTATCAAAAGCTTCTGATGGAAAGTACTTGGATTGGAAGAGTTCATTGAATGTCTCCTAAGTACACTTCCGATACTCCCTCTTAGATGTCACATCTTACCACCAAGTATGAGCATCAACTTCCAGATAATGAATTGATATGTCCTTCTTATAGGTCTTTGGGCAACGAATGGAGTTGAAGTTTCTTTCCAGCCTATCAGCCCACTCATTTGCTTCAATCACATTTGCCCCTCCAGCGAAGAACTTCGTTCCCAGTCTCTGCATATGATCCATCACCTTAAGGTAAGTTGGTATCCTCGGCTCTGGAGCATCCTCCACATTCACCACAACAGCCTCATTAGCAACAGGCACTGCAATAGGTGGCGGTGCCATAGGCGCGAGTGCAACAGCCGACAACCTTTCCAGCACTTGAGCAAGCATCATCAGCACCACTTGCAGACCCATAGGATTATTGTTAGCCGCATCCCCCACTGCAGCCCTCACATTTCTCGTAGCAGCTTCTGTAGCAGCATCAAATTCAGCCTGATTCATTGCTAGATCAGTTCCTATTCCATTTCCAGTCTCAGTACCCACACCATTCTGCTCAACACAAGTCTCGAGTTTACCACCCACTGCTCTGTTCGGATCAACTCTAAAAGTCCCTTCACTTTCATTGGGAACAGGTTGCTTTCTTCTTCCACTTTTAGCCATCTGCACGGTTCAAACCAGTAAACTAAGTTAGTCTTTCCATTAACTTAGTTCCACATAGATCATAGTCTTACCGTGATACCTTGGCTTGGAAGGATAGATTTCTGCCCCTATTAACCCACTATACTAAGATTTCGTCCTAGAATCGACCACGCTCTGATACCAACTTGTGAGACCCTTGCTCATTTTTCCTTAACAGTTTGCGTTTTAGTTCGATTTTAGACAAGCCTTTTCGTTTTAAGTTAAGTCGATCATCATATAAAACTTAACTTTACTTAGATTCTTAGCATAAACGGTGAGGTTCCGGATAACAAAATCAGTTTGCTAATAAGCTATTACAATGCAAATCTGACCAACTACCCATTTAAAATACTAAGTACAATCCATCCATCCTTCACTTCCAGCCATTGTCCGCGTGCTGTTCAACAGAGCCATCTTGGCCAGAATCAGAACCTGCATTCACACAGAATGTATTAGCAAATAATTGTTGAGTGAGATCGGCCATCCCGACCCACCAGCCATGCACAGAATCAGCCATTTTAGTCAGTTCACTTATCTAGTTAATTCACTTTACGATTTTACATTTAGTTCCATTTTTAATCATGTAAATCTGGCCAACAGCCTTAGCAGTTTAATATGAATTCGGCCAACGGCCCTTATTATCAAGATACTAGGCCATCGGCCATCAATCAAGCATTCATGGCCATTCGGCCTTCACAGAAACCTATGAAAGGTTACAGTCGCGAACTCACCTTTGTCTTAGAGTCAAATGTTCCGTTCAGATGTTTGCAGACAATCTTGTCCGTCAGTTTCACAATCAGTCACCTTCACCAGTCAGTTGGCCCAGTCATAACGTTTCTCTCCAAGCCAATCGCCTTAAAATCGCCTCTGTTTTCTTTCTGAGTTCTTTTCGTGTAAAGAAGACAATAATTGTCTAGATTTTCTTTTTAAACCATCAAAACACCGCGTTTTGGGTCAAGAGAAATTGCTCGTTACCGCCCAGGCGAGTCCATCATTGGGAATAACCGTTCCCGCTAGAAATACTTAGGCAAATTCACATTTCCGCGTGAAAACTGCCAAGTAATCGTTCCCGCCATTTCTTTGGGCGAAAATTGGCTAAGTCCTAGTGAGCTTCCCAGTCTGAATCTGACAAAAATAACTGCCTTGTTTGATCCTGACAGTCCTTTTATGAATCCGACCATCCTTGTCTGATCTGTCCAGTCCAACTGCTAAGTCCGTACTAGCTAGCTCAGTTCAGCTCAACTGCCCAGTTCAGTCAGCTCAGTTCAACAGTCAAACTCAATCTTTCCTTACGCACACTTGGTTCAGCTAGACCAGTCCATCCAGCTCAGTCCGGTCCACCGATCAGATCAGTTCCCTCATACTCGATTTAACTTGACCGGATCCCACACTTAACCAAGCCATCCGATCATCTCCATGATCCTGGCTAAGTCTACAATCATATTCCCGTTGACTGATTTAATCCGATCAGAACGATCCTCCATTGGATCCAATCTTTCCCTTTGATCTCAAAATCGGACAAGTGACTCATGGTCCATCTATGATCGAGTGGGTATGCTTTGCCATGATCCATCCACGGTCAAGTCTAGGGGTCCATCCAATCCAACTTTACCCACCCCCTTATATAGCATAACAGTCAATTTATGGTCTGCCACCAGTATACATTACAGGTGTCTGAGGAGTCACTGGACCACTCCTAGTCCAGTTTTCCAATACTTACCCGAATTTTTAGTCTTTCATTCCAGTTTTATGCATCTTTCATGGTCTGGATTTTTCCGAACACGGGTGTTACATATGGCTCATGCCAAAAGTAGAATCTAATATCGTTCATGAACTTCTTCTTCTTGTAACCGAAATATTGAGGAGGTTCGGTGTCGACTGCAAGATAGTTAGTAATGTGTACGTACCATGGATGAGTGGATGGTACTGATTTTGAAGCTCTTTTGGAACACTCCTCAAGATGAAAAACATCTTTGAAAGCTTCGACACACACATGAGATGTAAGGATCGAATCCTTAGTTGAAATTGCAAGAAAAAGCACTCTCTTCTTAATTTTAGAGAAAGAAACTTGTCGATTAAGATAATCCATTACCACTCCCACTGTTGAAAGGAAATGACTCCCAAGAAACAATGGCATTTGAGATTCTTTAATCTGAAAAGGCAAAGATAAACGATGCACACAAGAATTAACGAGGCTCAACAATGTGCCTACGTCCTCATAACACCAATAGAATTTATATAGACAATCTTAAAACAAGACCTTGTCTACATGAAATTACTCGACACTAAGAACACCTTAGCTTCTATTGCAACACACAGACTATGTTCCAACAAACAATGGAGCTTGTCTATGAACACCGAATCTCAATCAATGAATCTCTTCTTTGTGTATTTTCGGCTAACCATAAAAGCATCCTCTTTCACCCTTTATATTTAGGGTTTAGAAAATCTTTTAACTTAACCAACATATCTCTGGAAACACCCAATTTTCGTATATTCCTTTCATTTCATGTTTTTCCTTTTTTCAGGTTTTGGCACATCAGCAGCTCTAGTTGGTGAAACAACAGTGACTTGTTCCAACAGCTCCGGCAACACCTGCAACCGCCACTTATCTTCTTCCGCAACTTGTGAATTACGTCTCACGATCTAACTCCATTTCAATCTCCCCCTTTTTTATTGAATTTGTCAACTCAAGCTTCCTTCAACAACTCACGCTTGCTTCAACAAGCTCCCCCTCAATTTGTTGCCTTCTTCTTCTCTTTGCTTTGAAGCTTCAATTTGAAAACATCAAACCGCCATAACCTTGCTTCAAACCGCCATAACCTTTCATTCTCCCCCTGCTTGAGTGGCATAATTCATTCAAAAACACAACTTATATATCAGCGATGTTGATAGCAGCATTGCAGACTCAGGTTTTGTCATTCACACACCATCTAGCTTCTTTATGGTTCCTATCACGTTCTTATCACTAAAATCACTCAAATTTTGATATGAGTCACTCTTCTTGAGACCCAAATTCTCCACACAAACTGAATCATAGGCTTCAGTGCTTCAATGTGAGTAATCTTAAACGTGATCTGAGGTAGCTCTGCTTCATCCTTCGTCGACATCAACGTGTTACTCATCATATATCTGGCAGACTTGCTGGAACATACATTCACCAGTTCCAACAGACTGTCGACATGTAAATTCTGAACACTATAAGGTTTGACTTCTAGCTTCTTATCATAAAGATTGACAAGATCGTTGTTGCCTTTCTCCATACTCATATGATCTGCTAGATCAAGCTTTCGTTCGTCATTCATATGTTTGGAGCACCCATGATCTTCATAAAATGATTGTCTCTCAATTGTGCTCAAAGAAGTGTAAGCTACAACCTCTTCATCATACTCGAAAGTTATCACCAAAATAAGGATAATACTTCTGTTGACTCACCAACCTCTTCACTTTTGCCGTATATATGTAGCAATACTTGTTGATACGGCCAATTTTCCCACAGTAATATCATGTGCGAGTCTCTTTTTCTACCCTTTTGACTTTCCAAAACTCTGTTGGAACAGAACCTTAGTTGTTCCAACGACTGCAATAAACAGATTTTGTTTTGATCATAGACATATCTCGTTGATAGCCAAGACCATGATTGATCTTTCTGTTTGTTCTCATAGTCACGACTTTTTCCACATCTTTTCTACCACAGTTGTGCATAAGAGTCTTCTTTTTAGTCTCAACAAGTTCTTGTTCACACATCTTACTTTTTTCTTTCTCCAAGCTAAGTTCTTTCTCTAAGAGCATCTTTTCTTTTACTAGTTGCAGGTTTTGTTGACTGCCTTTCACGCCATCTTCTTGAATCTCTTGCGTGTTCTGAACTTGGTGAGATGTGCTGGCACGAAAAAACTCACTCTTCTTGAAGTTCTGTTCTCCATTGTAACCAAGCCCATAGTTGCAGTGTCCAACTCTTCCAACTGATAAGATCTTTTCTAAATCTTTAGTCCCACTGTTCAACATCTGAATATGTTTTCTTGTATCTCCTAATTCTCGTTCCAACAACTGACTTTTCTCTTCTTCTTTACATAGAGCTTCTTCTAGCTTCTCGTTCAAGCCTTGCAACGATAACTTCTCTTCAACTAACTTCTGTTTTTCTGCACAAAGCAGCTTCCAGTTATCAAACAACTTTCGAAATTCCACTTGCATATCAATGTCTTGTTCACTTTCAGATTCACTGCTTGTGCTGGAACAATCTGTGTTTGTTCCAACAGTCGAGTCTGAAGCTATATTTTCGCTTTCTTCTTCATGATTCACAATCACAAGATAATATACAAGGTCATCGTTCTCTTCTTCTTCATGTGCTTCACTCTCACTCTAGGTTCTACGTGATTTCTTTTTCCTCTTATAAGCACTATGATCAATCACAACTGATTTCTTATGCATTTTTCCAACTTCCCCAAGACGTTTCTCAACCATCTTCACAAGTGAGCTCATGGTTTCCTCTATCTTTTGTAGTCTCAGATCGTCATCACCCACAACTTGATGTAACACAGTGGGATTCTCAGCAATTACCTTTTTATCATTGAGCTCCATCTCATAATCTTGTAACATCCCCACTATCTCATCAAAAGGGATCTCATCCGTGTTGAACGAGACTTTGATAGACACCTCTTTGGACTCAAACCTCTTCGGCAAACTTCACAGCATCTTTTTGACAAGCTTTTTGTCCTTATACGTCTTCCCAAGTACTTGCGCTTCACTAGCAATAGAACATAACTTCGTGCTAAAGTCGGTAACACTTTCATGCTCTTCCATATTCAAGTTCTCAAACTTTGAAGCTAGCCTTTCAATTCTTGATGCTTTTACGCGTGTGGTTCCTTCAAACATAATCTGAAGTTTAATCCATGCCTCTTTTGCAGATGTGCATCCTTGAATCAATTTGAAGTAATTTTTACTCACAGAAGTAAAAATAGTAGATAAGGCTTTTGCATTATACCTCGACATATCCTTCTCATGCTTTGTCCACTTAGACGTTGGTTTGATGGAAATTTTACCATCTTTGTCCACTATTTTTGGAACTTCATAGCTGTCCTCGACTGCTGTCCATGCATTAACATCAATAATTTCTAAAATCGCCTTCATATTCACCTTCTGATATCCATAATGATCTGGATCTAGAATAAACACTTCCTGGAATGAAATCAAATCTCACAGTACATCATTCATCTCTTTCCTCAAGATCTTCACCCGTTTATTGAGTTATACTCTCTACAGATGCCCGCTCTAATAAATGATGCACACAAGAATTAACGAGGTTTGACAATGTGCCTATGTCCTCAAAACATCAATAGAATTTATATAGACAATCTTACAACAAGACCTTGTCTACATGGAATTAATCGACACTAAGACCACCTTAGCTCGACACCAATCTAAATTCTAACAATATCGCAGTCTGTTGCAACACACAGACTCTGTTCCAACAAACAACGCAACTTGTCTATGAACACCGAATCTCAATCAATAAATCTCTTCTTGGTGTATTTTCGGCTAACCCTAAAAGCATCCTATTTCACCCTTTATATTTACGGTTAAGAAAATCTTTTAACTTAACCAACATATCTCTGGAAACACTCAATTTTCGTATATTCATTTTATTTCACGTTTTTCCTTATTTCAACTTTTGCCACATCAGCAGCTCCAGTTGGTGAAACAACAGTGAATTGTTCCAACAGCTCCTGCAACACATGCAACTTGTTAATTGTGTCTCACGATCTAGCTCCCTTTCATAATCTTCTCAAGAATTTGTAAATCAACATGAACCAAGCAGCCGCCTACGTGCAGTGTTACGTCCTTCACAAATCCACTTGAGTATCTCACATCATCTCCAAACTTGAGACACATATGAGACTTCTTGATATCGCTAATCCTCAATTGGTTTGCAATGGATTTAGGCATGACATTTGTGGTAGCTCCTGAGTCATAAAGAGGTTCTTGAAAATTCAGACCATTGATTTCACATGAGAAGACAAAGTTAATCGGGTGTTCTATCTTATGAAGCCTCCTTTGATGAGGTTCCTTGTGTGTTGGTTCGTCATTCTCAAAACTTGGTAATGGATCAGCAGCAACAAGTGGATTAGCATCCAGAAATTTGATCTCAAACACAGTGCTATAATCTTCCTTGTTCTGTATTTATATTGCCTTGCAATGCTTCAGGTTTTTCTCCGCTTCCTCAGGAAGAAAACCAGGTTATCTCTTTACACCTTCAACAGTTTGAGCAAATTAAATATTGAGCATCTTGAGATGATTAGAAAGGTCCATGAATTTCCCATACAGCCCGTCGATATTCTCATTGAGATGATTATACATGATGTTCATGTTTTCGACGTTTTCCTTTTGACCTTCTAGGACTTTTTGAAACAAAAGCTCAAACTTGTTCTCTTGAGAGGCTAAAGCCACGTCGTTGTCTTAAGAAATAGCTTCCAATCTCATCTCAAAGTCACTCAATTGCTGCTGTGTTTGAAGATCTCCATGTGAGAAGTTTTCTCAAATTCGGTTTGGATGGGAGAAATAGCTTCCAATCTAATCTCAAAGTGCACTTGCTGCCCATGAACACCATTTCTATTGTGATATTGAATATCACATCCAGTAGCCTCTCTCACGTCCTCATGCTGATTGATACACATTTTTCGCTTCTTATAAGGTTAGAACCATAGATTTCAGCTCAGAGATCTCTGCGGAGTTGGAGTTCGATTTGATGGCCTCCAAAGCTCTCTCTTGAGTTGGATATGAATTCTTGTTGCTCTCAGCTAGGTTTTCAATAAAGATTTTATCTTGAGAAGTGGTGTTAGTCATGAAGTTTCCTTTGCTTGTAGTGTCGAGTGTCATCCTTAATTTTTCAGCAATTCCTTCATAAAAGAAGTTCAACAAATTTAGCTCCTTGAAACCATGATGAGGGCAGTATATTTGGAACTCCTTAAAGCATTCTACAGCCTAGAAGAATGATTCATACAACCCTTGTTGAAAATCTGACATTCTCTTCCTCGTTAGCACCAATCTCTTCTTCGGGTAGAAGTGTTTCAAGAAAACTCTCTTGCATTGATCCATGTAGTGATTAACCCAGGAGCAAGAGATTTTAACAACTTCTTGGCGTTCTCAACTATAGAGAATGAGAAACATTTACACTTCAAATTTTTGTCAAAAACTTCATTAGATCTTCTTATGCTACGAATTTCTTCGATTCTTTCGATATGATCCATGGGGTCTTCTTCGTCTAAATCACTAAACTGATGTTAATCAGCCCTAGATACGAATTCATAGCTGAAATTAAACACTCTTAGAGCTTGCACAGGGAAGATTGAGTTCCTATTGATGTAAGAAGCACTCAGTGAATCGAATTCTCCGACTGTTTGATGTTGAAGCTCCATTTCGATCTTCCTAGAAAATCAAAGGAAAAGAAATTATATAGTACTTACTTTACTTGATATCTCACAAGAAAATAATATAACCAACAAAAATAAAAAGATAAAAAATGAGAAAACAAAAAAGCCTTAGACAAAAAACTCCTAATCTGAAACTCGTAGGTAATTGTATTTGTCTCTGGCAACGTCGCCAAAAACTTGATATGCTCAAAGTTATACCCCAAGAAATAATACAATGTTGCAAGTGCACATCGGTTATGGTAGTACTTAGGGATTGAATCCACAAGGACCAAGAACCACACTACGAGTGAGAATCGAATTGAGCTCAAGCGAAACTATGACTAAAAAACCTAAACAGCAGTTGATCAATAACAAAATATCAACTGAGAAAGGCATTGGGAATTGGAGAAATCTCAGGTTATCAAGGATCGATTAAAGCGGATAAAAAGAACGATAAATTCAATACGTAAGTCCTAGAACGCAAATCATGCAAGGCTAATCAATCAACTGCCGTAGTATCATTTTTTAATATCTAAACAACCTAAATTATTCAACTCCTTTGTTAATCAAGATAATAGAGAAGCACAATGTTCATATCCAATAGTTCACAAAAACTCAGTACAATCACTCCCGTGAGTACCAAGGTTTTGCTCATCCAGATTGTTCAAAGAAATTAAACAACACTTTTGGTTAGTAAATTAATCTTAAATGACGGTAGCTAGATTGTCAATCAACCAACAATCAGCAAATAATAATCTAGATGAAGGACCCTAAGGAAATCATTAAATCTAACGACCTTACAATCAATCCATGAATCCCTTTTAATAAAACCCCTAAACCCAACAAATAAACTACTCAAAACTCATCGTAACGGTAGAAATGCACGAGATATAAGTATAAAACATCAATCAATTAAGTGCTAGAAGGTTTAGAAACTTAGCAATATCAATTACAAAGCAAGATCTTCTCCTTATAAGCTCTTGATATCAAATCTCTTGAAGGGAAAGGTACGACACGAGTTTTTTGCCTCCTAAGGTCTATTATCTCTCTTAAATTTGTGGTTGTCCCTATTCTAAAGGCTAAAAACAAGTATTTATAATTCTATGTCTTCTTATGTCAGCCTTGGTTATGTCCGCTTTTTGACATTATCGAAATCGGTTAAGCGAACAAAAATATATGATGCAAAATTTTTCTTGGACCACGAAATATCTCCAGGACAGGTGTGGGATAAAAATTGATACTCGGCCGGTGCTGGGAATCACGTCACCCAGTTACAAAACTCCTACTTCTCCACTTACTTCATTTCCGAGACAGACAGACATCTCCTCGCTTAAACGCTTGTAACATCTTGGTCACATCTCCAAAAGTCTTTAAACAAGTTGGATTAGAAAGCTAACTCAAAATGCTATCATCTGACCAAATGTGATCTCAATCGAATGAAGGTATGACCTTATTTAAAGGCAATCTTTGTGATGTTGAGAATACGTCAAGATAGATAAAATATAATACTCAAGCTTTTGAGCTTCTATCTTTTTGATCCGTCAATGAAACTTGTTTGAAAATATGAATGAGATCCAATTAGCATGTTTCTCTATCTTTTTTGATTATTTGACCTACATAGTTCCTAAAACCACAAATACGAGAAAACTCCCTTTAGCGGTCAAAAAACCGTTAAAAACCTACAAATAAATAAGTAATAATCCAACTGAAATAGTAAAATAATAGAGTTACCAATACGCATATGCCATACGATTTAATGATTCATATACTGCGGTTGTTGCTCCACCTACAACAATGTTCCCTATTAGTCTAAACACGCTCCCAACTGTCTACCGACCGTTCATCACTACCGGAGCTCTTTTACACATTTTCTAAACGTCTTCTTTATTATACTTGATGTTAAGGGTGATTTAAGGATGTTCTTTAAAAAGCACTACGAAAGCTGGAAGACAATGGTGATTATGTGAATGTGTGTATGATCTAAGAAAAAGAGATGAAAGTATGTGTATATCATTCACTTTAGCCTAGGGTTTTTTCGGATCTCCTCCTCCTAACCCCTAAACTTTATATTGATAACTGGAGCTCATCGTTATCCCCTTCAAATTAAGAGATATCGTAATTATCTAATAAACATACATGATTATCTACTTATTTTACAGATAAGATAAATATTAAATAGTGGCGGCTGGCTTCTAGCTTCCGGCCTTTCTATGACATATGGCTTCTTGCTTCGTCATGACATTTGGCTTCCTGCTTCTGGACATTCCTCTGCCTTATGACTTTTTTATTGTACTCCATTCGAACCAGGGGGAATTCCCAAGGCTCAAATTACTCCCACCACTTGAATTCGTAGCCATTTCTCTAAAGTGTTTTTAAGGAGATCATATTTTTATTCATTGTTGGAATATTCCTGACATCATTCAAAGTCCTAATGATGCGGTCATACATTTTGAGCTTAACTTGTCCAATACCCACGACATTACAAATCTTGTCGCCCGCTAACCTAATATGACCCATGTTTCCAGCCTTATACGTATCAAACCAATCTTTGTTAGGCGTCATATGGAATGAAGTACCTGAATCAAGGATCAAAGAATTTGAGTAAGTCTATATGTAACAGCAAGCATGTCACAATCCGTTGATTCCTCTGAATCCTCGCTCTTTTTAACCACATATGGAGAACTCGAACCATCCTTCTGCCCTACATTCTGTACTTTAACAGGACAATCTAATCTATAATGATCAAGTCTCCCACATCAAAAATAGACTATTCTTCCTCTTATTTCTCTCACGGCCTTCCTTTGTCCTGGTTGTAATTAACGTACAAAAAATCTCCCTGAGACATATCGTTCACCCCGGTAAGTCTTTGCTCATGATGATCAATCACAGTAGTCACAATCTTCAGCTTTATGGTCTGTTTGTCCACCGTCAAAGTTGTCAAAAAAGTCTCATATTTAGGTGGCAGAGAGCATAGCAAAACCATGTCTTGATCTTCCTCATCAATCTTCACATCCACACGCGCCATGTCCCCGACAATTTGATTGAAGTTGTTAACGTGCGCAACAAGATCCCCACTTTTGGAAATCTTCAACCTAGACAACCTCTGATTGAGAAAAAAATTGCTCTACAACAATCTCAACGTCCCATTTATATGTGACTCACACTAAAATTTACCCATTCTTTACCCTACAATCCAACAGATTGTAAGACGTGAGTCGTCCATCTTGCCATCCTCTCAGGTTATATAATTCTTTGGTTAACCTTGAAGCTTAATACAAAACTCTTAATTAAAGTTTGTCTAAGCATGTGACACTACTAGTCCACATGAATCTAGCTACAAATGGTAGACCAAATTATAGACCAACTAATCTCTTGAGAAGACTAATATTAAACCCTCGAGCACGAATCAACAAGAAACGAAGGAGGTAAATTCAGATGAATTAAATTTATATAATTCACATCGTTCCTAATTGATCAAATAAATGACGGACAAAAAAGAACTATCATGCTAATAAGCTAAACAAGGAGACATGATGTCATTGTCGTTGATCTGGCTCATGAGGCGGAGACGGCCTAAACTTAATGTTTGGGTAAACACCCGGTGGTCTCTCTTGGGGTTAGATCGAGAGCAACTGAGTTGAATCACCTACCATATCTTTCCACCCATAATGTGGCTCGAACCTTCACTAAAATATGATTCCAAGATAGAGATTAATAAAAGCACAAAACACATTAAAGATAAAATCTCTCCATCTCTCTAACTCGTAATATGTTTCTTCATCCACTACTATGTCCCAGCTTTCTCCAGCTGTATTATTTCCATATTTGTGAACCTTAATTTGATCATCGATATTAAAATCAGGCCTTCCTTATTTAAAATGTCAACTTCTGCATTCCATTTACATGTCAAAGAATTTTAATAAGATTCACACAATCATCAATTTATCAAAATCACACAAATAACTGAGGCCTGATCTATCAAAGTTCCTTTACCTATTTCCAAAATGTTCCTCTCTTATGTCCTTGACAAACTTAGAAGCAGTATGAGATTATCGGGTTAGGTGGGATTACAAAAGAAATCTATACAACCAAAAACGCGCAAATGTTGGAGTGAACTTCCGATGATCGAATGTCTATGCTATCTAGCCTAAGGGACATGTGGGCAGTGAAATCAAAAGAAATAGTTTCCTAAAGAGTAAGATTGCCTTCAGCAATACTATCTCAAATTTAGAAAGGTCATCGGCGACATTGCAGTTTCATATTAACTAGGCCAATACTAGTGCATATGCGTGAATATTTTTGTATAGACTTTTGTAACAGTTCTAGTTATATTAACTAAACTAATCATTCAAAGTGAAGGAATATCTCTAAAAATTGAGACTTATAAATTAAAATTAACAAGAAAAATGTATAGAATTTTCTTTGGGAAAGGATATACATACTTCACGAGTTTGGTTGTGAGATGGTTCATTAACTTCATCAGACTTTCTTTAGTAACTTAACTCTTCACCACAAAACAGTGTAAAAAAGACTTATCTCCAACAACATTTATATACGTTATGTGCGGGTGGTTTATTCTTTTACTTAGTTTTTCTATTGAATGGTTGTTGAATATTTACCGCACATATATGTGGTAAGAGAGAGAAGACTAAATATGCACCATTATAGCTTTAATCTCATTAAAAAGTTGAAGTTTATTTGATTTAGGCATGGGCAAAAAAGTCGGACCCGAAAACCGAACCAGGAACCGAATTGAAAATCCTGTTCGGATCGGATCCAGTTCCTTTAAAAAAACTCGAATGGTTCTCAACCTCTGTTACAATGGACTTCGAATCGGTTTGGATACGATCCGAATATCCGAACTAGTAAGATTATTTGGGAATTAGGACATTAATTAGGGTTTTTCATACTTCGACGTTTTGTTTACCCCCTTTTGCGATTATCGACCCTAAAAATTCCCAAATCTTTTGAATCGTAATCCTGGAAACCATTAATCCTAATTTCTCATTGTCTCCTGACTCTCCTCTATCAGAGATGTCAAGATTTAACTCAAAGGTGCGATTATTTTCTTTGAATTCAAGTTGAAATTGGGATTGCATGATTGTCTATGTATTGAGTATTGACTATTGAGCTTTTCTTTTTTATTATTATTGGTAGATGGATTCAACAGCATCTCAAATTCCAAACAATGCTAATGTAGAAGACATAAATCAAGACCAAGCTGAAGAAGATGATTACATAACACCTGAAATTGATAACAGAGGAACAAGAAAAGATACACCAAGTGGATTATCTGCTCAAGGTATAGTGAAGAAGGTGATCAGCACCAGGTCTCATGTCTGGTCACACTACACCAGAACGAAGGAAAATCGTGACAAATGCGGATGTCACTATTGCCAAAAGATATTTTCTTGCAACACAAAGTCTGGTACATCCAATCTTCAGAAGCACTTAACAGTTTGTAAGGAACACAAAGCATGGATTGAAGGTCAATAGAAGATGCAGCGTGTTATCAAAGAGGATGGGTATCTGAAGGTTGCCAAGGTTCCTAAACCTGTTTTCAGAGAAGCAACAAATGAGTTGCTAGTTCAAGCGGAGGTGCCACTCTCTTTTGTTGAATGTGTTCCTTGGAAAGAATTTTGTAGTAAGATAAACTCTTTGTGTTATATGTTTAATGTCTTTCATAGTTTTTAATAAAAATATAAAATTGCTTTTCTGATTGTATTTGATTTGTATCCAGGTGAATCTATACAAACCCCACTATAGAAGAACTGCAACTAGAGACATAGTGGGGATGTATTTGAAAAGGAAAGCAGAACTAAAGAGACTACTATCAACTATGAACGAGATAGTTTCTTTGATAACTGATATTTAGGTCTCCCAAGTAACAAGTAATCCACTCCTATTTTATTTGTGTCTGGTTTTTGTTCATTAATTCTTTTGTGTATTGTATGTTTATGTATCTACTTTTATTTGTGTATACAGATGCTAGCTACATGGTAATAATATGCCATTACATAGATGCATTGTGGCAGTTGAAGAAACTTATCATTGGTTTCAAACATGTGCTGGATCACAAAGGTTAGACTAATTGTGACGTATTAATAGAGTGTCTAGCTGAGTGAGGTATAAAGAAAGTATTTTGCATGACAATATACAACGCAACTGCTAACTCTTCTGCAATAAAAAAGTTTCGTATTGAGTTTAGTAAATTAGGAAATGATGCTTTTTGTGCTTGATGGGGAGTATTTCCATATGAGATGATGTGCACATATCATCAATTTGATTGCAGGGGAAGGTTTAACTGAACTAGGCAGTAAGGTAGAGGCTATAAGTAATGTTATTGTTTATGTTAGGTCATCTACTATTAGGCTAAATGCTTTTGATCAAAGAGTTACCCCAGGGAGAATGACACGGGGTAGCTTACCTTTATATGTTAAAAACTAGATGGAATCTCACATTTCTTAAGTTAACTAGAGCTCTCCAATTTAGAAATGCTTTTGATAGAATGGAACTTGAGGATAAACTTAACAATGGTTACTTCTTAGAAGTAAACAAGGGAATCAAGAGGATAGGACCACCTTGTTCCAATGATTGGGAAGAAGTTGAGAGATTAGTGAGATTTTTGGTTATCTTTTACAATAGCACCTTAGAAGTTTCTTGTTTTACGAAAGGTGTGTTCTTATCGTTGTTATGAGAAAATTGTTACAATAGATAGGAACCTAACCAATTTGGCTAGTAGCATGGACACTAAATTAATGTCAAAGGCCACTGAGATGTTGGAAAATTTTCAGAAGTATTGGAGTGGGATGAAGAATGTGAACAAGATATTGATAGTTGCTACAATAGCTGATCCTAGGAAAAAGATGAACTTTGCTAAGTTATGTTTTGAGAAACTATATGGGAAGGATTTTGTGGAATGTAAGGAGATGACTAAGTCGGTGACCACACTTGTAACTAGTATGTTTAAAGAGTACAATGGTCGGTTTAGTAGAGGAATTAGTGTGCAGTCTTCATAATCTACTCAAACATCTTCTGCTAGTTGTCAAGATACTCAAGACTGAATGGAGTTGGTGTATGAAGACTATGACTATGAGAGGATGGATTTCGTGTACAAGGAGCTTGTTGTTGAGATTGGAGAAGATACAAGGGATGAGTTAGATATTTACTTGAAGGAACTTGTTGAGAATCANTGAGAATCCTAAGCTTTTGCCAGGGATAGAGTATGATGTCTTATCATGGTGGAGAGTCAATAGGTTTAAATATCCAGTGTTGTCTGAAATGGCCAAGGATTTATTGGCTATGCAAGTGTCATCAGTGGCTTCTGCGAGTGCTTTCAGTACGGTTGGCAGGGTCTTAGATCCGAATAGAAGTTGTTTGACTCATTAAATGCTTGAGGTTTTAATATGTACTGAGAAGTGGATGCATGTAGACAAAAGGCTGAAAGAAACAATACTGACAAATAAGCAAATATTTGATTAATTTGAGATGTTTGATAAGCTTGAGAAAGGTTATATATCTAATCCTTTGAAGTTTGAACACATAGACATAGAACTAAACTACTTGTAATTGAATGCATAGTTTTGCTTATTTTGTGTTTTTTGCTTTGTATTTGCAGAGTTTGAGAATCAAAGTTTTCAGGATGAATGAGCATTAGATGTTTGTTCTCTGGATGAAGCAATGAAGGTATGTGTCTACTATTATGTCTTCTCCTTGAATCTGAAACGTGGATGCTAATAAAATTTTTGACATGGAATTTGTGTTATTGAAACAGGGATAACCAGATGGAACTTGTTCCCTTTCTCCTCTTTGAATTCGTTTATGTTTTTATGTTTGCAACTTTGCATTTTGCACTTTGCACTTTGGACTTTGTTGAACATAGTTTTGTGGAAATTGATATGTTTTATGTTTTTTTTTGTCAAATATGTTTTATGTTTTGATGTTTGTTTATTTTGTTGAAAATAGTTTCTGAAACTTTGCAATTTGCAGTTGCACTATGCACTTTGAAGTTTGAAAATTTTGTATTTTGTCAATGTATGAAAATTTTGGGTTTTTCAATTGTTTCGATTCTTTGCAACTAGCTCAGATAATCAAACCATTTAAAACCTGTTATTACTTCGGGGTTTGGTTACTTAACCATATCTGAACCGAACCCGATAGATATCGATCCGGATCCGAATCCGATCTGAAATTTCTAAATAACTGAATGGAACCTCTAGCTCTGGCCCCGAAAACCCGAAACTCGAATGGAACCGACCCGAACCCGGATTGGGATCCCGAACGCCTAACCCTAATTTGATTCTTCGAACCAAAGATAAGTAAACACCTTCGAAACAAATATATGTAAACACCAATATTAAACACTAATTAAAAGAGAATACGAAAGTTACAAAACTGTTGAAGTATGAAGTCATGTTTTTTTTAATGTCGGATGTCAATCTTTCGAAAGAGTGAAATGATGATGTGGCAATTTTCTAGAGAGAATTGGTCAGTTTTTATATATATGATTCACACTAAAATTCATCTTTGCTTTACCCTTCAATCCAAGAAATTGTAAGAGGCGAGCCGTCAATCTTGCCATCCTCTCAGGTTATATAATTCTTTGGTGAACCTTGAAGCTTAACACCAAGCTCTTAATTAATGTCTGTCAAAGCATGTGACACAACGAGTCCACATAAATCCAGCTACAAATGGGTAGACTATTAGAGCTGTCTAATTGGACAGTTGTCCATGGGCCAGGCCCAGTCCAAACTCTTATGGACCCGAAAACAATTTGTCCAATTTAAATTGGTCTTGTTGGACTATGTCCAGATTATCCATTAGTAAAATTGGACTGGACCATCTGGTTAATGGACATGCCCATGGTTAAAACATGATTCTTTTTTTATTTGGCATAGCGATAAAAGAAAAAAATTGGATCTCGATTCTTCTTCTCTTCCTCTCCTCAATCTCAGATCTCGATTCAAACAACCAAAACGAAGATTCAAAACGAAACGAAGATTTCTCAATCTTAGATCACGATTAGTTCTTCTTCTTCTTCTTCTTCTTCTTCTTCTTCTTCTTCTTCTTCTTCT